>PVIY010047668.1:0-17728 GCA_004026745.1 Myrmecophaga tridactyla | reverse complement strand
TTGAAATGCTAGTGGTAAATGAAAGCGAGGGGTAAGGGGTATGGTATGTATAATCTTTTTTTCTCTATTATTGTTTTATTTCTTTTTCTGTTGTCTTTTTATTTCTTTTTCTAAATCGATGCAAATGTTCTAAGAAATGATGAATATGCAACTATGTGATAATATTAAGAATTACTGATTGTATATGTAGAATGGAATGGTATCTTAATGTTTTTTGTTAATTTTTTTAATTAATAAAAAAGTTAAAAAAAAATAACAGCATTAAGTGGAATGGATCTTAAGAAAAGGGAAAGATGATTGGATTGATGAAAAAGTAATGAAAGAAATTTCATGGAGGAGTTGAAGTTTTAAGCTTAAACTTAAAATGTACATTACTGGGAAAGTAAAGTGCACATGGAAGAAAAGAACCATCATTTGGATAGAAGACATTTAAAAATTTATACAAATTGGAGTTTAACAAGAGTTTGAAGAAACAGAAGGAAATTATTTTTGATGGCCAATATAGGACCATATTATATGAGACTTAAGGGGAAAAGAATTTAAATTCAGTTTAAGAAGAGATGAATAGCTATAGGTTTATCTTATCTGCCTAGTAAGAAGATCAACTGGACACTTCATATGAATAGATTTTGAAATTTCCAAATAGGAGTCACTGTAATTCAAGCATGAAGAAATACTGTTCACTTTGATGTCAGAAGAAACTGAGAATATGCAGAGAAATTTTAAGGCATATCACAGGAGACTAAAACCAGAAAACCATGGAGAAAGAATATTCTAATCTGATAAATAAAGTGAGGGGGAAGATGCATAGCATTCATGATGTGGGAAAGATCAAAGTTTATCATCAGATATTCTGAGAAAAACAAAGCAGGCTTTCCCTCTGGTGATGTCATTTTTCAGGTAAAATAATCAGTTACAATATTGGATAAATGTGTTAGAGCTATCATTTTGGATGCTAGCAGTACACAAACAAATAAAAGCCTCAAAATTTTGAGACTAGATGAACTCCTTTTTGGTTCAAAACAAAAAGTGGTGTGATTTAGGATCTCTGAGGCATATATATACATAACTAATTACTTTTAGTCACTCCAAAGGTCTGAGATGACCAATTTTAAAAATCTGATACTTTACTAACTTACCTGGACAACTCTGACATGGGAATTCATGTTCCACTCTCCATGGCTCTTCTCCTTGCTCCAACTTGATGATCACATCTGGTTTGATGATGTTGCACCCTGCTGATGAGAAATAGAGAAGGACTTGGACCAGATGCTTGGCTTAGGCTCTCTGAAGTAAAAGACGCTGCCTCATAGGCTACATGATAAAAGTACCCCCATTTTTACCTTATCAAATTAAGGTAAATTAGAACCTTTTATGGGAAAGAAAAGATACAAATAAATACCCTGCTGAATGCCCAAAAGGGATTAAATGGTCTTACCACTTTATTTCTTCAATTCAAGGATAAAATCATTAAACTGGAAGCCATCACAGAGCATCAACTCAGAAAGGAAGCTATCCTCACCCACTGAAATTAAGTTGCTATAGTTCTCCAGCATCACATCCTTGTATGTTGTCTTTTCATCAGGGTCCAGTTGCTGCCACTCCTCCTGGGTGAAGTCCACAGCCACATCCATGAAGGATACTGATCGCTGTAATGAAACCGTGATCAGAGAAATCATGATCAGAGATGGGTGATGTGGAAAAGATATATGTGGACCAGATCTTACCAATAAAGTTAATGATGAACAATGAATACCTTACTTTATACCACAGATTATGGGAGGAAAATAAACAATACTTGAAGTACATTGGCTGTGGGTTCTTAAAATGTACCCAAACAAACAAAGAAAATAACTGAATTCCTACTCCCTGAACTTAGTTTTGAGGAGATATACGTAAAACACCACTCCTTCAAAAAGCTTATAGCCTAGTACAAAGATACAAACATGAATATACACATGCATTTTATTCCTTGTCACTTTCCGTTTAGTCACCTTTACTGGATGGTTCCTCCTCTTCTCGTAGCCATCCTGATATTCAAGGACCCCAGGACTCAGTCCCTGGTCTTTTTTCTTTCCTTCCCACATTCTGCTTTGGTGTTCTGATCCAATTTCAGGTCTTTGATCCTTTTATTCTTTTATTCTGATAGTTAAGTATCTCTGGCTATCTGTATAAATAATATTTTTACTTTCTTCAAGTTTTATCTCAAATAAAATATATTTGAGACAATAATTATCTCAAATATCTTCAAATATCTCATGCAGCAATAAATATTTGTTGATTAAATGAATGCCCTAAGATATTATTAGCATATACAAGGTGGGGAATAATTTAACAAAACAGAATCAAACTTTTTCAATATTGCATTATTGTATTATTGGGTTAGATTCTACAGATTCTGTTACTCTTAATATCCTTAAAAGTAAATTGGGATATAGAAAATAAAATTTAGGAAATCTCTCTGAAAATATGAAATGGAAACAATGAAAGAAAATTTTATATGAAAGCCAGATCCAACAAGAGTCAACATTTTCAGAAAAAGATAACATGGAGGATGAAAAAAAATACATCAGTAGTTGACTTGAAAATGATCCCTGGTCTAAAAAAAATCAGTATGCTTTCACATCAAAAGGCCCCATCTAATTTGTAAACAAGAATATTGGGGAAAAATCAGAGATCTAGAAAATTCTTGATAAAATATCTAAAATTGACAAGAAAAATATATATAGCAGTTACTCTAATAACTCATTTGATAGAAAAATAACTGAACCTAGAATTGTATGCCAAGCCAAACTGTTAAGCGTAAGGTAACTATAAAGCTGTTTTCACAAAAGCAAGTATATTTACTAAGAAAATCATTTCTTTAAAACATCCATTCATATACTCCATTGAAACCCAAGCGAATTCAAGAGGAGGTACATGTGAATATTAAAAAATTTCAGTGAAAGGCCAGCAGAAAAAAAGCCTTTGGTGCTGTAACAAGGAGCAGCTCTGGGGATCACAAACCTTTAACTTATCGTTCAGAAAAGAGAAGTGCTCAGTAAACATGTTATATTATCCTATGATTTATAAAGGACAGATCAACAAAGGGTTTATATTCACTGATACAGCTACAACAGTATAGGTCCCAAAGTTAAGATTCCCTGAGATATAGAAGTAGAGCTGCTACCTAGATTGGATGAGAAATTAAAAGCAACATCCACATTTATCCACAGGCAAGCCAAATGAGTTAATAAAGTCAACTACAGAAATTAATAATATTCTGGATTAAGTTAGTCCAGAAGGCAGAGATGTTAAGGTTTAGAAGACTGACAACAATGAAGAGTGCTTGGCTTCAGTTATTTTCACTTTATTTTAACACTGTATTGGGATAGATAGATTGTCTAGTTAGTTTAAGGTGACAAGAATTCAACAGAGGAAATTTCATGTTTCCAAAGACAGGAAGAATAGGGTCTAAGCAGAAAGTCCAGGTATACTTTCCAGAATAACACCACAGAACTGGCCTATCAAGAAACCTGAGGATCTCAATTTCTAAATATGCCCTCCTCATGGGTATTTGAAACAAAAGATAATGACCAGTTGGGAGAAATACATAAATATCTTATCCTAGTCAGATTATAGCATCTTGGACCATTGCATCACATTATATTGCTATTCATTTTTCATTAAGCATGTGCTTTGGTAAGTAGTAATATTCTGATTTACGGTATTACGACAAAAGATGGTGTCATGGTCAGGTTAATTTGTCAACTTGGCCAGGTGGTGGTACATGTTTATCTGGTTGGGCAAGTGCTGGCCTGTCTGTTGCTATGAGGACATTTGATAGAATTAAATCATGATCACGTCAGCTGCATCCACACTGCATCCATAGCTGATTCCATTTGTAATCAGCCAAGGGGAGTGCCTTCTGAAATGAGTGATGCTAATCTAATCACTGGAAGCCTTTTCAGGAGGATTTAGAAGAGATAGGCTCTCTTCCTGCTTCGGCCAGCGAGCCTCTCCTGTAGAGTTCAGACCCTTCACTGGAGTCGTCGGCTTCCTATGGAGGAAGCTCCACGGATTTTGGACTTTATGTTCCCACAGTTACATGAGACACTTTTATAAATTTTGTTATCTACAGATATTTCCTGCTGATTCTGTTTCTCTAGAGAACCCTGACTAACACAGCTAGAGTATGGAGGAAAGAGAGATTGATAAGCCATTTGGTTATTAAATAAAGAAGGAAAGAAACCTGGAGAATGAATAAGCTGCCATTCTAACTGCAAACTCTAGGACAAACCATTAGGTAGTACCTGTGGATTCAGGAAGCTCCCAGTGACCACACTGATGGCCAGGTCACACTAAGTACTGTACAAACACTATAATCACCACCAGCAAAAGATGTTCTAAGCCTTGACTCCTGATACCTCATAGAGCTAGAGTTTAAAACATAGCACGGTAGCTGGAAAAAAGAAAAAAACCAATGCCCTCCTTGACAATCTTACAACAGAAACAGAAGCACAATCCCTGACTCACTGCATCAAATCTCCTTTAAGGTACGAGGAACTTCAATCACATCTGGACCCCTAGTTGCAAGAGTGTCTATGAAGTATGGTGTTTAGCTCTCCAGCCTCTGCAGTAGAGAAAGGCACATAATAAAGGGGGTTAGAGCCAATTTTCTATATTACAAAGCATAAAACAAAACCAAGATGAAGATGCCAGTGAGTGAATACATTGTGATACCTACTATGTACTTCCTTTAAATATGTACTCACAAAATACTGTAAATCAATATTGCCCCTGTTGTGTAAGGAGAGAGTTTCAAGCTTACTACATTTAAAGCCACTTAGGCTAAAGAAGCTGCATTAACACTTAAGCGTTTACACACTGCCATAAAGAAACTCTTTGCTGCACCTGAGGTATATGTATTTGTGTCCCATTTCTTACAAAAGCTCAGAGCCTGGCCACAGCCTACCACGTGTACTATCTGTAACAGCTAGGTTAGTGTGTCCTAAATTCCAGTTGAAGGAACCCTAAATTCTCTTTCTACCAAACAGTTCACATATTCTAGGATAGCTAGGCATGTGGGCAAGGCACAATGAGGAGAGACACGGTCCTGAAAAGGAGAAAAGAACTTGCAGCAGCACAGAGCTGTCTGAAATCCCCCATCCTTTTAAACATACATTCCCTGGCCAACTGTTCTGTGGCAGCCAGTCTTCAGGGCGGTCCCCAAGGACTCACAGTCATGCAGCCCCTTCCACGTGGTAGCGGGGTTGGTCTCTGTCACCCACAGAGCACAGAAGTGATGGTAAGTCACTTTCGAGATTCAGTTCTCAAAGGGATAGCAGCTTCCAGTTCTTACTTGCTGTCAGTACGGGCTCCGGGGGAAGCCCGTGGGCCTATGGCCTGAGGAGCCCTATGGAGAGGCCACGAGGCGAGGAGCTGTTTCCTCCTGTCACAGCTCCATGAAGGAGCCAGAAGCAGGGGCTCCAGCCTGTCTGATGACTGCAGCCTCATGAGAGGCCCTAAGCCAGATGACCCAACTAAACTGGTCCCACGTTCCTTATCCTCTCCAACATGTGAAATAATAAATGTTTGTGGTTTTAAACTGCTAAGTTTTGGGAATAATTTATTACACGGCAATAGATAACTAACATGTTCATTCACAAATGCTCATCGTACTTCTAAAATATGTATGATGTATCTCATAATAGTGTTTGTTAAATGAGCAAATCTATATAAAGCACTTGCTGGGACATAATAGATACTCAGCTATAACATCTATTGTTACTATTGACCAAGCACTATATATTGTGTCACTTTAACTGCCTTACAAATTTGGACAGCAAATAACCAGGAAACTTAATATTTGTTTGTACTGATAATATAGCTGTAAAACTTTATGTAATTGTTAAGAAAGGATTACATCTGTATTGTTAATAAAACAAGAGTTCAGATTATTTCAATAAAATTCGGATGTAGGAGTGTGGTATGGAGAATGGTGAAAGGAAATCCAAGCAAAACATCTTTTCATTTTCAGGTGCAATTAAAGATAATAACAATTTCCTGTTGGTGAGAGGAAAACAGTATAAATACACGTGGGAAACAATTAAAGGTATGGGATGGGTGCCATCTCTGTTCCTGGGCTTATTAACTGACTGTCCTGCTAGTCCCAGAGGTCTAAGGTCAGGATGTCTCTGCAGACTAAGCTTTGTGGGCCTGGAAAGGCTGCGAGTGATAGATGAGAATGAGCTTCAGAGAGAAGTAGAAACTGGTGCAACTTCAGCAGATGAGAGGCTACCAGGGGCTGGGTGGAGGGGAGAATGGAGAGTTTGGGATGATGAAAAAGTATGGAAATAAATAGTGGTGATGACTGCACATTGTGGGTATATTAATGCTACTGAACTGTGTACTGCACAATGGTTAAATGACAGCTTTTATGTTATATATATCCACAATTTTTAAAAAGCTTTTTAAGAAAGAACATCATCTGAAATACATTTAAATCCATGAATTCATAATGGCAAAAAAAAATGAAAAAAGAAAACATGCTGCTCAGGGTCTACTAAATATTTTGAAAATTATCTTTCCTGCATGAACCAGATAACTGAAGAGAGGACAAGAGGAGACATTTATATTTAGAAAATAATTCTGGCTAGTAAATGAAGAAGAAATGGTAGAATTAGAATAGCACCATTTTCACCTCCACTAATGAATTGATGGATCAAGGCAATGAACATCAATAGATGCTAAAATCACCAAAACAGAGACGGGAAGATGATATATACCTCAGGAAGAAATTATACAAACGCCATGAACAACAGTGTCTTGCCAGAAGAAACCAGGGTAAATCTGACTAAGCTACCAGATCTCACTGCCAATTTACGAAGGTGTATAGGGAACAAAGAAATGTGTTAAAGGTAAAACAACAGCAATCAAAAGAATGCAATCAACACAATCCAGCCCGCGGGGGGACTGCAAAGAACAGGTAAGTAAATAAATTGCAAAGCAAAAATACAAGAGATACGGAGGGAAAACTAATATTGAAAGACCTCATAGGATTAGGAAGCAGCTGCAACGTACGTACTCTATATACCCAACCACAAAGAACAACAACAAAAAAAAATTTAGGAAATTAGGCAACTTTGAAGACTGAATATTCTGTTTAAGAGAGAATGGTATTGTGGGTTATTTCCACCAATTTCAAAAATTTCTTATTATTTAGAGTTACATGCAGAAGTATTTATAGGTTAATTTTTTAAAAAGTCAAGAAAAGACTTCATGATGAGTAACAGTTTGGAGGTAGACCAAATGTGTGGTGTCACAAAAATGTTACTGATACCCACGGCAGAATTGTCATGTGTGGTAAAGACTGGAAAATGTCTATTGGATTTGACCATAATTAGATCCCTGGTCATCTTTACCAGTAGATTCAGGGAAGTGGTAAGGCCAGCACTCAGATATTAAGAGTTGAAATGTGGGTGAAAAGTGAGGAATTCTTCATAGAATATATTTTGTGCTGTCTGCTATGCAACCCAAATAAATAGATTAACAGGAACAGTGATGTAGAAATGTTTGAAAGATGAGCAGGCCATTCCCCTAACTTTTATCCTTGGATTAAACAGAAATACGACTACTTGGATAGCAGTATTTTGGTCCCTGGAAAAATTATATGCATTGAGTTCTTCTTGGACAGCAAGCCCTCTGCTTACATAACGAATAAGAATAAGCCACATATTGCAAAGATTTAATTAACAGTTGTTATTAGGCAGGCTAGTCAAAATTATATGAACTTTAACAATATTTTCCAAGTCCCAGGAAATTTTTAAAACCTACAAGGAACAAAAATGGCTTTTTCTCACAACCAGTGCAAATCTTGCTGGAATGGTATTTTTCTTTTCTGTGACTATGAAGAACATTAGTCATATTTGCAGCTCAAACTCATTAGCTCTAAAGTACCATACTACCTACACATATGAAATTGATAAAAATTCTTTGCGCTGATCCAGCTCTCTAGTCGTATATTATAAAATCACGTCATTTTTCAACTTTCCCAATTTAAAGTATGGAACTTTATAAACCTCGTAAAATGCATTGATAAAACAATTTTTAAAATATGTAGATGAACAAGAAAACTCACCTGGGATTTGTCCATTTTCTGTTGCGCTTGGAAAAGTGTAGACAACTGTTCTTGTAGATCTAGAAGTAAAGTAATTAAAGTCATGAGTAACGTGGCCTGCCTAGGCAGGAACCTCCTGAATAAAAACTGGACAGAAGGCTCTTTGTGAACACTCAGAAGGAGCTAAAAGGATGATAGGAAGGAAACAGCCTATACATCTGTAACTCCAACATGACCATGTGGTAATTAGATGGGTTAGATTCTCACTGGTGAATATAAACACTGACTCCTATATATAAAATAGTTGGCATCCTTAAATAAAAGGTGCAATAAAAACTCTCCTGCTATACTGTTCACGTTTTTCTTACCCTTTGAACTGTTTAAAATCAGAGGATTCTCAAGAATAAAGAATTTGAGCTTTCAAAAATGCATGAAGGAACGGTTTTGTTCTTAAATCATCAGACTCAACTTGCTTGCCACTGCACATAAGAATCTGTTACAAAGAAAGCTGAGAAAAGGCGGACAAGAGAGGAAAGATCTGAATTTTACTATTAGCAATCCCATCTACAAACCCTGTGACATGGACAAGGCAAACGAGGCAGCAACAGATAAACTTTGCAGGCTTTTCCTGCACTACACGGTGTGATTGCACCAGACCAGAACTGCAAGGGAATCAGAAGGTACCAGAGAACGGAGGTGCTGATGGACGTTTAGAGACGCTTTTGGATCTAGAAAAGATGGAGGAAGAAGGGGTGCTGGGGGGTGCGGCGGGAGGCGCGGAGATAGATGCCCTCGGGGTGGGGATGAGGGGACAGCCAACCCTGTCCCCACACATCTACCAACGGAGGGCCCTTTCCGGAGCAGCCTGCCCCAGGCCCTCAACCCAGATCACTACTAGTCTCCCCTGGGAGCGGTCCCAGCCCTCCGCTGCCACGACTCTGCAATGTCCTCGGCTTGGGGTGACTTCACCCAAGAGAACTGCCTCGAGCCCGCAAATCCACGACCTACCCCCTGGGGGCCCGCGGGAGAGGTCGGGGTCGAGGGTGTCCTCTCAGGCGCGGTGCCCGCTCCCGAGGGCTCCTCCTTTTCACCTCAAAACGGCCTGCCCACGAGCGTCCGCGAAGCTCCGGGCTCGGCCGGGGCCGAGGGAGGGCCGCCTGCCTTCTCGGTGCGGCCCCTCCGGCCGCGATGCCGCAGGCTCAGGGCCACAGACCGGGGGTCCCCACTCAGGCTTCCACGCGATCCCGTGCACGCACAGCCCCGCAGGCTCCGGGATTCTTGCAGCCAGAGGCCAAAGCCTGGGAACCCGGAGGGTCGGTGACCTGCAGAGGGACAGAAAGCCAAGGCGGCTGGGCTGCACTGCACATGCGCAAACGCGCATTGGGGCAAAGTGCGCCTGCGCCGGAAGACGCCGGAAGCCCGCCTCCCAGGGCCTGTCAACCGTAATAGGACAAATGTCTCGACTATTTCCCATCAGTCAACGCGCCACCAGGTTTAGGGATCGGCTCAAAACTCTCTGCCTAGCTATTAAGAGTCTCTGTGTTATGATGGTTGGCTGCCCAGAAACCTGGACTTAATTTCTTCGCTCCCTTTAAAGTAATGTCTCTAATTTTCTGCTTCCGGTAGCGTGTCGTGTGATTTGTCTTGACGCCCTCGTCCTTTTTCTTTTTTCCCCCTTGGCTTTGAATTTCCAAATAGATTCTTTAAAAAAAAAAAAAAAATTTATATTGTGAAATATAACATATATACAAAACAGCAATAAATTTTAAAGTACAGTGTAACAACTAGTTATACAACAGATTTCAGACTTTGGTATGGGTTACAGTTTCACAATTTTAGGTTTTTCCTTCTAGCTGCTCCAAGACACTGGGCAGTAAAAGGAATATCAATATGAGGATTCAGCAGTCATATACGTTTGTTAGATACTGTCTTCTCTGTTATAACTCTTCCTTCTCCTCTGATCTTTCTCCCAATCTTTAGGGGTATTTTGGTGCTTAGGTTTGCTAGAGCTGCCTGGAATACGTTACCAGAAATGGAATGGCTTTTAAAAAGGGAATTTTTAAAGTTACAAGTTTACAGTTCTAAGGCCATAAAGATGTCCATTATATGTATATGAGAGTCATGATTTTATCTTTGTAACAGTTTTGTACATCTTCAAAGAGATGCCAAATGTATTCACTTGGCCAAGAAGTTAATCAAAGAGGAAATAGAACTTGACTGACTTTGTTTCTTCACTGCTTTCCTCTTCTACTAATTTCGACTTGTTTTTGGTTCTTTTGTAGAGCTAAGATAGTCCCCCGTTGGTTAGCAGCAATGACTGGGAAGTTGGATTTATAATCTAACTTTTGAGCGAGCTCTGAAAGTGGATTAATTTCTAGAGATTTGACTCCATAGTTAGGTCATTGTTGTGTACAGAAAAGTTACTGATTTTTGCACATTAATTTTATATCCCACCACCTTGCTGAATTTGTTTAAGTAACTTTGTAATTGCTCAAGTAACTCAAATAATTGCTCAAGTAATTTGCTGTAGATTCTCAGGATCTTCCAAATATACTATCATGTCATCTCCAAATAGTGAAAGTTTTACTTCTTCCTTTCCAATTTCAATGCCTTTTATTTCATCGTCCTGACTGAGTGCTCTAGCTAGAACTTCTAGCACAATGTTGAATAGTAGTGATAACAGAGGGCATCCTTGTCTCATTCCTGATCTTAGGGGGAAAGCTTTTAGGGGGAAAGCTTTCAGTCTCTCTCCATTGAATATGATGCTGGCTATTAATTTTTCATATATTCTCTTTATCATATTGAGGTAGTTACCTTTGAGTCCCATCTTTTGAAGTGTTTTTATCAGTAAAGGATGTTGTGAGCTTTTTCAGCATCGATTGAGATGATCACGTGATCGTCCCCTTTTGATTTGTTAATGTTTTATATTACGTTAATTGAGTGTCATTTGTTGAACCATCTTTGCATTCCTGGTATAAACCCCACTTGGTCGTGGTGTATAATTATTTTAATGTGTTGTTGGATTCGATTTGCTAATCTTTTGTTCAGGATTTCTGTATCTATGTTCATTAGGGAGTTTTCCTTTTTTATAGCATCTTTTATAACCTTTTACTAAAAAAACAGACCAAGGTGGGCCACCGTGGCTCAGTGGCAGACTTCTCACCTCCCATGCTGGAGACCTGGGTTCAATTTCTAGTGCCTGCCCATGTTAAAAAAAAAAAAAAAAGAGAGAAAGAAAAAAGATAGATCAACAATCCAAGAAAACTTTGTTACTCTAATAGAGAGAAAATAAAATTTTATCCCTGTATTAGTGTATTATTTAATTCGAAAGTTTTTTTTTTTCAGTTTTATTGATAGACCCAGTAAATCCTACCCAACTTTGGCCACAAGAAATAAGTTTCCTTTTTTGGTGAACCTTCTGCAACTTTCTATATTCAGGTTCTGTCTCAAATTTTCTTCTCCTTCAACCTGAGGATTTCTCTGTCTTTTCTGAGACAGTTTACTGTAGCTGGCACAGAACAATGGCCAACTGACTGCAGTGCCATCAAGCAAGTGGGCAACCCTTCCTCACATCAAGGAAGCAGGCCACTCTAGGATTAGCCCCGCCAATCTTAACTATCCTGCAGCCTACTACAGCAGGGCTTTTAGTTCAGTCATGGAGTCATAAGCATCTATCTCTGTACTTGCTCAGTGTTCTGCTTTCATCTAGAAGGGTAGCCACCCTCCCCCTATCAATGTTGCAGGCCATCCTGGGATTCTCCCT
Organism: Myrmecophaga tridactyla; assembly: GCA_004026745.1. Taxonomy (NCBI): domain Eukaryota; kingdom Metazoa; phylum Chordata; class Mammalia; order Pilosa; family Myrmecophagidae; genus Myrmecophaga; species Myrmecophaga tridactyla. The sequence continues at coordinate 5,867 of PVIY010047668.1, read as the reverse complement.
GGGGAGTCTTCCTTCCAAGTACTCATGCTTTCTACAGCTGACAGCTCTTTGTTCTTTTGGCCAGCTCTGCCAAATGTTATAACCCAGTGTAGCCCCAAGACTAACAACATGCTAGGCAGAGAGTTACCCATGAGTTTTAATTAGGGACTTATTAGCAGGAGAAGTTTCTTCCTAATGGCGGCTGGTTGAGAAATGGAAGTCAGCACTCTTACAAATGGAAGCCAGTGCTCCATGCTCATCAGAGGGGAAGACAAGGTTCTATAGTAGGCATAAAGGAGACACAAGGCCAAGAGAATGCATGCATGTGTTGCTAACGGAGTTAAATATTTACTTATATAAAAGTAACATTTCAAAGTTTCCCTGTAATATATAGGATATAAATTCAGCATTGACACATTATAGGGAAAACAGGGTAGATCATCATTCAAAGTTTCAGAAGGTCTATTTAAGAAACTTGACCATTGTTTCCCCCTCCAGAGTGGCGGTTTGCTTTCTGTCCTATGCTCCGATCATGCAGGCTGTTGTGAGCTTAAAGCTCTGTGTTTTTTTTTCTCTTCCCCTAAGGGAGTGGTTCAGGATCCTTGAGTTGCCTTAACTATAGAGGAGAATAGATTAGTGGTTGACAGGAGTTAGGGTTGAGAGGAGGGAAGGAGAGTGGTTATGGCTATAAAAGGGTAGCTTAGGGAGATTCTTCTAATTGTTGTGTCTTAATTGCATTAGCCAATACCTCTAGAACTGTTATCACCTCCCAGGGAGGAGTCTTAGGATATCGGCTCTCTCCATGGTTTGCAGGTGTCAGAGTCACCAACAAAAGCACAGCTCACACAGGTAGCAGATGGACCAACACTTTACTCACATAGAGAAGAGCCAGAGCAAGGTCAGTTCATAGGGCATTGATCCCCCTGACCAGTGGGTCTCGATCCACAGCAGCCAATGCAGGGACACAGTGTGTGTATACCCCTCTCGTGCCACAAGTGAAAGACCCTGCTTCCTCCCCACTGGGAGCAGATACAGCAGCAGAGTTGGCCAGGTGCCATAAAACACGCACTTAGCCAAGCAGTCCCTGTGAACCCTTACATATGCTCAGACAAAAGGGAAAGGAATGTGCCCACAGACCACTGTCTGCCAGGGGAAGTGTTTTTATGACAAGGCACCCCAAGGAGGGACTCAGGTCACTCTCATCATCCATCCAAGGTGCCAGGCCAACACATCTGGTCTCAAGTGCAGGGTTGATTTGTGGGTCACAGGGAAAGATGGCAGGCTATGCCCTGATGGGCCCCTTCCATGGCAAATAGTCATGGCAACCACGGGAATAGAGGAAATAGCTTCTGGCTCTAGTGCAAGGGTTGGCAAACTATGACCCCTGGGTTAATTCAATTCACTGCTGACTTTTGTAAGGCCTATAGGCTACAAAAGTTTGTGTGTTTTTTTTTTTTTTTGGTATGCTGTATTATGGGGTCACATTCATTCCTTTTCCATGTGAGTATCCTGTTATTGCAGCACCATTTGTTGAATTTTTTTGTTGGTTTATTTGTTTTGGGAAGTGCATGGGCTGGGAATTGAACTCAGGTCTCATGCATGGAAGGTGAGAATTCTACCACTGAGCTACCCTAGCACCCCCTATGAAAGTTTTATATTTGCCTCCTCTTCACTCCACTGGTGAGGGAGGGGTGCCTGCCCTGGGGTCTTGGGGAAGGCCGAACACACAAATTCTGACACTGGGCAGCAGTATATTAGTCACATGTACTCCTGGGAGAGGAGCACACTGCCTGCCACACAGAGCGACGTGGGATTTGCACTCGGGGCAGAGCAAACAAGCATGGGTTGCAGGGGGCAGGCTTTGTAGTAACACAAGGATCCCGTGCTCCCTTGCTCTGGAAGGAGGATGTGATTGGCTTATTTGAATAATTCTGTGGGCTGGCAGGGAGCTGAAGCCTGTGACCTAGGGATAAACAGGCACTGTGCCTGTTCCCCATGGTACAGAGAGTTGTTGGGCAAGGGGACCTTGTTCACGGAAACAGAGTGGGTAGGGGGCTTGCGGTCAGGCCACTCGAGACCTCCTGACTTTACAGATGTCAAGGCAGCACTTAAGTATTAATTTTAGGCTTTACTCCACAGAATGATTTTGACATTTTTAAATGGTTGGGAACCATTTAAAGAAAGAAAGAATTTATAATGCGTGAAATTGAATGCAATTCAAATGTCAGTGTTCATAAGTACATGTCATTGGAGCACAGCCATGCTCTTGTTTTTGCACTGTCTGTAGCTACTTTTGTACCTAGTAGTAAAGCTGAAGTCGTTGTAACAGAGAGTCAGATGCATAATAGAGGTTGAGAGGAAACTCCAGGTGCATCTTGGATGGGAATCACCACCACTTCTCCGTTGTATCATTGTGCTGACCTGGCGGGGACTGATGGTGATTGTTCTAGTTTGCTAGCGGCCAGAATGCAATATACTAGAAAGAGATTGCTTTTAAAAGGGGGAATTTATTTAGTTGCAAGTTTACAGTTCTAAGGCTGTGAAAATGTCCCAATTAAAGCAAATCTGTAAAAATGTCCAAATTAAGGCACCCACAAGAGGTTACCTTTACTCAAGGAAGGCCGATGACGTTCAGGGTTTCTCTCTCAACTGGAAGGGCACTTGGCTAACATGGCGACATGTGCTAGCTTCCTCTCCAGGCTTCTTGGTTCATGACACTCCCCTGGGAACATCTTCCAAAGGTCTCTGGCTGCATGGGCTCTCATGGTTCTTGTGGCTCTAAAAGGAACTCTCTCCAAAATATTTCCGCTTTTAAAGTATTCCAGAAAACTAGTCAAGGCCTACCTGGAACAGGGGGAGTCACAACTCCAGGGAAGCCATCTAATGAAAAATTACCACCCCCAATTGGGTGGGGTCACATCTCCATGAGAACAATCAAAAAGCTCCCAGCCAGTGATATTGAAGGAGGATTAAAGGACTTGGGTTTTCTCGCATCCACCACAGATTCACACCAGCACAATGAAGAAGATGGCTTCCCTACAAATAAATCACATGTGCCTCCACTTTCGTCTTCCCGGCCAGCTGAATCTAGGTTTTGTTTAAGGGGTCTGCAGAGAGCCGCTCACCTCCAGGAAGATGAGCTGGTCCTGGTCAGGAGTGGGCATTTGAGGCTAAGGGTAAGTCCTGTTGGGGCCTTCTGGAAAAGCTTGATGGACCCTGATAAAATGCTCCCTGGGCTCTGACTTGCCTCCTGGTGAGGGTGGAAGTGCTGCCTGAGACACCATGAGGTGAGATGTCTAAGGAATAAAGTGAACACACCAGGGGTGGCAGATCAGAAGGACGGAAAGAGCCTGGTTCTTGGGGACTCTGCTCAGCCTCTGAGTTAGCTTCACAGTCATTAACCATCTAGATTTCTTGTTATATAAGGAAAAGAAAAAATTTTTTTTTTCTCTAAGTCTCCGTGAAGTCAGCTTTTCTGTTGTTGTCAAATGTATCCTGATACCGTTTCCAAAAACTAAGCCAAGAAAAATCTGTTCTAATGATCTTGTATTCCCTGGTGCTTCCCCCTAACTGGGCATTTGGATAATATATTTTTCCTTAATGTACAGAGCTTTTCCCCGCTGGTTTTGTGATTGTATCAATAATACATGTACCTTGAAGAGAAATTCAAACAATAAAGAAATATTGTGCAGAAGAAATTTCAAGTCAACCGTGTTCACCCTCCAGAGAAGCTTTTGAGTTTCCACAAGCTCTCTGCTTAAGAGTAGACCCAGTTTACGGTTGAGATTTTTTTCTATACATGCTCTTTTAAAGAAACTACCGTGGAAACATTTTTATAACATAAAATTGTCCACCTTAAGTGTACCATTCAGTGGTCTTAAAAACATTCTCGATGTCATGCCGCCATCACCACCATCCTTTACCAAAATTTTCATTACCCCGAACAGAAACTCTGCCCCATTAAGCATGGACTCTCCACTCTTCTCTCCCCCCAGCCCCTGGGAACCTCTGATCTACTTTCCGTCTCTATGAATTTGCTTATTCTAGATATTTCATATAAGTGGAATCTTACAATATTTGTCCCATTTGTGTCTGGCTTATTTCACTTTGCATGATGTTTTCAAGGCTCTTTACGCTGTAGCTGGATAATGTCTTTTTAAGCCAAGCCCCCCCCCCAAAAGTGTTTATTTAAAGAATGAGAAATGGCATCTGTTCTTTGTCACTGCAGGCACTTCAGGGCATAATCTCTGTGGCTGGGGCCTAGGCATTCTGGCGTAGGGTACAGGCCATTTGCATCAAGTACCTGGTCTTACCTGGGGCGCCGACACTTAAACAGGTGGAAGTCCTCATTATGGAAAGCACGTTAACACAAGTCCCCTCATTGGCTGACGAAGCAGACTTGGGAAGATGTAGTTATCTTCCTAGTCATTAACCAGGAGATAGAGGCCTATGGAGAAGTAACTCTCTGTATCAGTTTTCTATGTCTGCTGTAGCAAATACCACAAACTGGGCAGTGGAAAACAGCAGAAATCTATTCTCTCCCTGTTCCGGAGGCTAGAAATCCAAAATTAAGGTGTTGGCAGGGCCAGGCTCCCCCCGAAGTCTCCAGGGGAGGATCCTTCCTGCCTCTTCCAACTTCTGGTGGGTCTTGGCAATCCTTGGCATTCTTTGTAGATGGCGTCACACGAATCTCTGCCTCCATCTTCATATGGCCACCTTCTCTTTGCGTGTGTGTCTCTCTCTCTCAGTGTCCAAAGATGACTCTCCTTTCTCTTATAGGAGACCCCACTCATTGCATTTAGGTTGCACCCCAAATCCAGGATGATTTCATACCAAGATTTTTAATTAATTACACCTTCAAAGACCTTCTTTATAAATAAGGTCATGTTCTGAGGTTCCAAGTGGACATGTACTTTGGGGGACATTATTCAGTTCACTGCACTCACCAAGGCCACACGATGAAGAAGGAACAGAACTTGGGCCAAAATCAGACTATTCTGAACCCAGCCCCTATAATTTCCCCACTTTATCCCAATACAATGACCCCAGCAAAGGGAGGCAAGCCAGATAGTCCTGATATCTCCTAAGGAGATAGTCTCTTTAGTACAAGAACTAGGAACCAGATGAGATAGTGCGGTGGTTTGGAACTGGGTACTCCAGTTTATGTTCTTACACTTGATCCATTCCTGCGGGTGTGAGCCCATTGTAATTTGGACATTTTGATGAGGTTACATCAGTTAAGGTGTGGCCCAACTCAATCAGGATGGATCTTTTTTTTTTATTAATTAAAATTTTTTTAAAATACCAAAAAACACCAAACAAATGCAAATATTCATAAATTTTGATCATTCTGTTCTACATATATAATCAGTAATTCACAATATCATCACATAGTTGCATAGTCATCATCATGCTCATTTCTTGGAATATTTGCATCTATTCAGAAAAAGAAATAAAAAGAAAACAGAAAAATATTCTTACATACCATACCCCCACCCTTCCCTCTCACCGATCACCAACATTTCACTCTAAATTTATTTTAACATTTGTTTCCCCTATTATTCATCGTTATGCCATATGTTTTACTTATCTATTGATAAGTACATAAAAGGAGCATCAGACACAAGGTTTTCACAATCACACAGTCACATTGTGAAAGCTGTATCATTATGCAATCATTTTCAAGAAACATGTGGCATAGATCTTGGGTTTGGAGCATAGCAGTGCTTAAATTTAAAGCTTAAAGACATTTTGTATTCTTTCCCTCTTGCCTGTCATCTTAATCTTTATTCACCCTTCCCCCTCTTGTTGTAGACCGCCCATTTCCATAGCTCGCCACAAACCCCCAACCCTTCCTGTTTTTCTCCTTTCTTTTAAAATTTTAGTTT
>PVIY010047667.1:0-17727 GCA_004026745.1 Myrmecophaga tridactyla | reverse complement strand
GCTACCTGAGATTCCAAGTACTTATGACATTTAATCAAACTATCTACATGGGTTATATTAGGAAATGCTCTAGTCAAAATATAAATTTTGTGACAAATAAACATTTTTTGCTTTAGTCTCACACCTAAGGTGATATTTTAAAGTATTAATTATCATCTATTTTCAGCACCTTGCAATAATGACAGTCCTTTGTTCTTCCTCATGCAAAAGCATTTTCCCCCTCATTTTTGAAGGACAGTTTTGCTGCATATAGAATTCTTGGTTGGCAGTTTTTCTCTTTTAGTATCTTAAATATATCATCCCACTGTCTTCTCGCCTCCATGGTTTCTGCTGAGAAATCTATGCATAGTCTTACTGGACTTTCCTTGTATGTGATGGATTGTTTTTCTCTTGCTCCTTTCAAGATTCTCTCTTTCTCTTTGACATGTGACATTCTGATTAGTAAGTGTCTTGGAGTAACGTCTGTTTGGATCTATTCTTTTTGGGGTATGCTGCACTTCTTGGATCTGTAATTTTAAGTCTTTCATAAGAGTTTGGAAATTTTCAGTGATAATTTCCTCCATTAGTTTTTCTCCTCCGTTTCCCTTCTCTTCTCCTTCAGGGACACCCACAACATGTATATTCACGCGCTTCATGATGTCATTTAGTTCCCTGAGTCCCTGCTCATATTTTTCCATTCTTTTCCATGTATTTTCTTTTGCTTGTCGGATTTCAGATGTCCCGTCCTCCAGTTCACTAATCCTATCTTCTGCCTCTTGAAATCTGACAATGTAGGTTTCCATTGTTTTCTTCATCTCTTCTACTGTGCCTTTCATTCCCAGAAGTTTTATAATTTGTTTTTTCAGACTTTTGATTTCTTGTTTTTGTTCATTCCTTGCCTTCTTTATATCCTCCCTCAATTCATTGATTTGATTTTTGATGAGGTTTTCCATGTCTGTTCAAACATTCTGAATTAATTGTTTCAGTTCCTGTATCTGATTTGAATTGTTGGTTTGTTCCTTTGACTGGGCCGATTCTTCAGTTTTCCTAGTGTGATTTGTTATTTTTGCTGGTATGTAGGCATTAATTACCTTAATTAGTTTATTCTGGAGATTGTTTTCATTTTTTTTTTTCTTAGGATTTTCTTGCTGGATGACTTTGTTGTCTGTCTGTCCTTTGACATTCAGTTCAGCTTATTCTAGTCCTCTAGCTTAGGTTTTGTTTAATAGATCAGAATTTTTCAGTTCGTGTTTTTTTTGTTTCTTGCCCTGCCTTGTATGGTACCTTTCCCCCACCCCTTACTGGGTCCACTTAGGTATTATAGACCCTAGTCAGGTTATCCCTGACCAAACTGGTCTCCTCTCAGGAGGAAAGTATCATCTTCGTCAGTTTTCCCTGAAGGTGAGACTCAGCAGATTAAAAGGTTTTCCTGTGTAGTCTCTCGACTCTGCATTTTTCCCATCCTGCCCAGTATGTGGTGCTTGTCTGCATGTGGGTCCCACCAGCATAAGGTGATGCGGTACCTTTAACTTCAGCAGACTCTCCCTGCTGGGGTCATGGTGGATACAGAGGAGAGTTTGTAGGCTGGCTTTAATCACTTCCCTTTTCTAGACCCTGGAGTCTGAATTCCTTCAGGGAGGGATTCCACCTGATCTGGGCCCCACCCCTCTCCTCGGGAAGGCACAGACTCTGGACAAACTCTCAAACAAGTTCAGTTTTGCCTATGCCTGGGTCAGTGGAGCCCAAGAAGCCTTGCAGCTGTATCCAAAGAGTATTCAATCCATAGAAGCACAGCCACAAAAGAGAAAAAGAAAAATCCTTTTCAGAGAAGGACCCCTGTTCCTCAGGTTTGCCAATCAAGAGCTTAAGTTGCTATGTTGCTCTGTGTATCTCCAGGTCCTATGTGCCACCTCCTTTCCTGCAGGGCCAGACCTTTTCAGATCCAAAAAATCCTGCTTTTTTTTTCTTTTTTCTTTTTCTGTCAGTCCTGTCACCTTTGCAGAAGGGCAAAAACCAGCGACCTCCGCTTTTACTCAAGGTTCAGCTGATCTGTGGATCTATTTTTAGTAATCAGAATTTGTTAATTAATTCCAGAATTGATGTTTGGTTGTTCTCAGCCCCTGCTGCTAGTTAAGTCTCTTTCCCTTCCCCTCTGGGAAGCAGCCTGTGGGGGAGGGGCACTGGCCGCTGTGGCTAGGGGAACTCACAGTTCTAGGGGGCTCACAGCTGGTCTGGCTGGTCCAGACTGGGATACGCTGTGTGTCTGGTTTACTGACGTGGCCCCAGCAGTTGTTCTGTACTTTTTCTGGGTGTTTTATAGGTGCTCTGGAGGACGAACTAAATCCCAAACCTCACTAAACCGCCATCTTGGCTCAAGAGCTACAGTCTTAAGTATAGTTTTAATATTAGTTCTTTTTACTTTTTCTTCTCAGGGACTTTTATTATCCTTGCATTGGACCTTCTTTGCCTTGCTTCAATATTTCAGTATTTGCTTTATCTTGTGTCTTTTTTATCTCTTTATTCATTTACTTTATAAGAACTTCATTGAAATAGAATTTATATGCCGATTTCTCTACATCCTTGCCAACAGTTGTTATTTTTAGTTGTTTTGATTACAGCTGGCCTAATGAGTGGTATTTCATTGTGGTTTTAATTAGCATTTCACTGTGGACCAGTGATGTTGAGTGTCTTTTCCTGTGCTTATAGATACTTCTGCATTTTCTTTGATAAGATATCTGAGTCTTTTGCCTTTTTTTTTTAAATTGCATTTTTGTTCTGTTGAATTGCTAGAGGTTTTTTTTTTAGTTGCAAGAGTTCTTTATGTATTCTGTAAAGAAGTCCTTTATCAGACGTATGATTCACAAATGTTTTTCCCAATCTGTGTCTTGAATTTTGATTTTATTAATGGTGTGTTTTAAAAGTTCAAGTTTGAATTTTGATGAATTTCAGTTTATACTTGGATAATCTGTCTTCTTTCTGGAGAAGTCTATTCTTTGTAACAAACATACTGTGTGAATCATCTTGTTTACTTTTCATGATTTCTGATGTCGAGGCTCTCTGTTTGCCTTAGTAATTTCTCACAGGCATTCCACATGGCTGGGATTTGTGGTGTGTTTAGATATTCCTAGGTACTTGCAAGAATAATAACCTAAAACTTTAAAAACTCTGACCCTCCTACTTAAGAAGCATTGCTGTTGACTTTTTGAGAGCTACGATCTTTTTTTCCGAGATTCGTGATCCTGGGATTTGTTGGCACCTTCTTCCCAGAGTCCACCTGTCCTCTGGCGCGAACCATTTGTGGTCACCTCTAGCTGCCAGCTTTGCGTCCTAGTGCAGAGGAATGAAGGGCTCGTTTTCAGCCCTGCCCCACAAGGAGCCACTTCTCTGAATATAGCATAATGGTCAAGTGCACAGTACACCCACTCCCATTTTGTAAAAGCTTTTGGATAACATATTCTCATTTGGCAATTGCAGGTGAAGGACTTAACTAAATATTTGGATCCCAGTGGGCTCGGCGTGATCAGTTTTGATGACTTCTACAGAGGGATCGCAGCCATCAGAAACGGAGGTCAGTGCTCCCATTGTGCTTGTGTTATCTTCTTTCTGTCCTTAGCTCTGCCACTTTTCTGCCCCTCTCTAAGCTGCCCTGTCTTAACACCCCTCATGCCTTCGAACTCCTTTTACTGAGCTGCACATCTCTTCTCTTTTGCTCTCACACATCTTGCCATCCAGAATTGATCAGCTCAACTACTTTTTCCATGTTAGAAACTAATGCCATTTTCACAGAGGTTTTATTGCAAATTTTTTCAGATATACAAAAGTGTTACAATGACCAACCGTATATATTTACTTTCTGTGTTCTACAATCAACATTTTGCAGTATTTGCTTGGTGACAAATATATTCATCCTCTATCTCTACAGCAAATCCAACTTTTTTTTTCAAATCAGTGTATTTCAATGCACTTTACCTTAAACGTTTTATTTATTTATTTAAAAAAAAATTTTATTAGTAAAACCAGTCAACATAAAATATGAACATTCTTTTATCACATAGTTGTATATTCATCATCATGATCATTTCTTAAAACATTTGCATCAATTCAGAAAAAGAAGGTAAAAGAAAACAGAAAAAAAATTCATACATACAACACCCCTTACCCCTTCCTTTCATTGATCACTAGCGTTTCAGTCTACTAAATTTATTTTAACATTTGTTCCCCCTGTTATTTATTTATTTTTAATCCATATGTTTTACTCATTTGTCCATAACGAAGATAAAAGAAGCTTCAGACACAAAGTTTTCACAATCACACAGTCTCATTGCGAAAGCTGTATCATTATACAACCATCTTCAAGAAACACGGCTACTGGAACACAGCTCTACATTTTCAGGCAGTTCCCTCCAGCCTCTCCATTACACCTTAACTAAACAGGTGATATCTATTTAATGCATAAGAATAGCCACCAGGATAACCTCTCAACTGTGTTTGGAATCTCTCAGCCATGGACACTTTATTTTGTCTCATTTCTCTCTTCACCCTTTTGGTCGAGAAGGTTTTCTCAGCCCCTTGGTGCTGAGTCCCAGCTCATTCTAGGATTTCTGTCCCACGTTGCCAGGAAGGTCCACACCCCTGGGAGTCATGTCCCACATAGAGAGGGACAGGACAGTGAGTTTGCTTGTTGTGTTGGCTGAGAGAGAGAAAGAGGCCACATCTGAGCAACAAAAGAGGTTCTCTTGGGGGTGACTCTTAGGAATAATTTTAACTAGGCTTAGCCTATCCTTTGTGGGGTTAGGTTTCATATGAACAAACCCCAAGATTGGGGGCTCAGCGTATTGCTTTGGTTGTCTGCACTGCTTGTAAGAATATCAAGAATTCTCCACTTGGGGAAGTTGAATTTTCCCCTTTCTCACCATTTCCCCAAGGGGACTTTGCAAATACCTTTTAATTCACTGTTCACATAAGTTTGGGATTTATCAAGGCATCCCTCACTCTGGACAAACCTACAAAATGGACAAACCTACAAAATCTCATGCCCTACTCAAGGTTCCATGTACTTATTATGGTGTTCAATTAAGCTGTCTGCTTAAGTTATATTAGGAACTGCACTAGTCAAAATAAAAATTTTGTACGAAATAAATATTTTTTGCTTTAGTCTCACCCATAAGTTAAAATTTTAAAGTATTAATTACCATCTGTTTTCAACACCCTGCATTATTGACATTCCTTTGTTCTTCCTCATGCAGAACATTTTTAAATTTGTACATTTAGTCACTATCATTATACACTCTAGGCATTCTTAAATTATACCAGCTCAGTCTTTATTGTCTGTCTTTCCTTCTGATTTCATTTGTGCCCCCAGGCCTTCTCCCTCTATCATTCTCACATTCAGCTTCATTCAGTGTTCTAACATCATTGTATTACAGTTAGGTACGATGTACTATCCATTTCTGAATTTTTACAGTCAGTCCTGTTCCACAATCTGTATCCCTTTAGCTCCAATTACCCAATATCTACCCTATTTCTATCTCCTAGTGGTCTCTGTTCTTAACTGAAAGTCTCCAAGTTCATTCATTAATGTCAGTTCATATCAGTGAGAGCATACAGTATTTTTTCTTTGTTTCTGGCTAATCTCATTCAACATAGTGTCCTTAAGGTCCATCCATGCTGTTAACATAGTTCATAACTTTATTCTGTCTTACAGCTGCATAATATTCCATCGCATGTATATACCACATATATTGTTTAGCCACTTTTTTCTTGATGGACATTTTGACTGTTTCCGTCTCTTGGCAATTGTAAATAATGCTGCTATAAACATTGGTGTTTAAACGTCTGTTTGTGTCTTTGCCCTCATGTCCTCTGAGTAGATACCTTACAGTGGTATTACCGGGTCATATGGCAATTCTTTTCTTCCTGAGGAACTGCCAAACTGCCTTCCACAGCCGTTGTACCATTTGACTTGGATAAGTGTGCCTCTTTCTCCATATCCTCTCCAGCACTTGTCATTTTCTGTTTTATGGATAATGGCCATTCTGGTTGGTGTGAGATGATACTTCATTGTGATTTTGATTTGCACTTCCCTAATAGCCAGGGAAGTTGAGCTTCTGTTCGTGTGTCTTTGGCCATTTGTATTTCCACTTCTGAGAAGTGTCTGTTGAAGTCTTTTGCCCATTTTGTAATTGGGTTGTCTGTCTTTTTGTTGTTGAGTTGAACAACCTCTTTATATATTCTGGATACTGGACCTTTCTCTGAGATATCATTTCCATATATTGTCTCTCATTGTGTAGGCTGTCTTTTTACTTTCTTGCCGAAGTTCTTTGATGTACAAAAGTGTTTAATTTTGAGGAGTTTCCATTTCTTTCTTTCTTTCTTCAGTGCTGGTGCTTTGGGTGTAAGGTCTAGGAAACTGCCTCCTATTATAAGAGTTATAAGATATTTCCCTACATTTTCTTCTAACAGTTTTATGGTCTTAGATCTAATATTTAGGTCTTTGATCCATTTTGAGTTAATTTTTCTATAGCGTGTGAGATATGGATCCTCTTTCATTCTTTTGCGTATAGACATCCAGTTCTCTAGGCACTATTTATTGAAGAGACTGTTCTGTCCCAGGTGAGCTGGCTTGACTGCCTTAACAAAGATCAATTGTCCATAGATGAGGGGTCTATATCTGAACACTCTATTCAATTACGTTGGTCAGTATATCTATCTTTATGCCAGTATCATGCTGTTTTGACTACTGCAGCTTCGTGATACACTTTAAAGTCAGGTAGCATGAGACCTCCCACTTCATTTTTCTTTCTCAGGATACTGTTAGCTATTTGGGGCACCCTGCCCTTCCAAATAAATTTGGTTATTGGTTTTTTATTTCTGAAAAGTAAGGTTTTGGGATTTTAATTGGTATTGCATTTAATCTGTAAATCAATTTAAGTAGAATTGACGTCTTGACTCTATTTAGTCTTCCAATCCATGGTATGCCCTTTCATTTATTTGGGTCTTCTGTGATTTCTTTTAACAGTTTCGTACAATTTTCTCTGTATAGGTCTTCTGCCTATTTAGTTAAATTTATTCCTAAGTACTTTATTATTTTTGTTGCAATTGTAAATGGAAGTTTTTTCATGACTTCCACCCAAGATTGTTGATTACTAGTGTATAGAAACACTACAGACATTTTTTTTTTTTTTTTTTTTTTGCACGGGCTGGCACCGGGAATTAAACCTTGGTCTCTGGCATGGCAGGCAAGAACTCTGCCTGCTAAGTCACCATGCCCCACCCATACCACAGACTTTTGAGTGTTGATCTTGTACCCTGCCTCTTTGCTGTACTCATTTATTAGCTCTAGTGGTTTTGCTGTGGATTTTGGGGGGTTTTCAACAGATAGTATCATATCATCTGCAAACATTGACAGTTTGACTTCCTTTCCAATCTTGATGCCTTGTATTTCTTTTTCTTGTCTAATTGCTCTATCTTGGACTTCTAACACAATGTTGAATAACAATGGTGATAGTGGACATCCTTGTCTAGTTCCTGATCTTAGGGGGAAAGTTTTCAGTTATTCCCCATGAGGATGATGTTAGCTATGAGTTTTTCATATATTCCATTTATCATGTTGAGGTAGTTCCCCTTTAATCCTTTCCTTTGATCATGTGGTTTTTCTGCTTTGATTTGTTGATATGGTGTATTACATTAATTGATTTTCTTATGTTGAACCATCCTTGCATACCTGGGATGAATCCTACTTGGTCATGGTGTATAATTCTTTTAATATGCTGCTGGATTTGAATTGCAAGAATTTTGTTGGTGATTTTTGCATCTATATTCATAAGAGAGATTGGTCTGTAGTTTTCTTTTTTTTTAATATCATTGTCTGGATTTGATATGAGGGTGAGGTTGGCTTTGTAGAATGAGTTAAGTATCTTTCTCTCCTCTTCAATTTTTTTGAAGAGTTTGAGCAGGATTGGTACTAATTTTTTCTGGAATGTTTGGTAGTATTCACATGTGAAGCTTTCTGGTCCTGGACTTTTTTTGGGGGGGAAGCTTCTTAATGACTGATTCAGTTTCTTTACTTTTGATTGATTTGTTGAGGTCATCTATTTCTTCTGGATATAGAATTCTTGGTTGGCAGTTTTTCTCTTTTAGTAATTTAAATATCTCATCCCCCTGTCTTCTCATCTCCATGGTTTCTGCTGAGAAATCTACACATAGTGAGGGCTTCCCTTGTATGTGATGGATTACTTTTCTCTTGCTGCTTTCAAGATTCTCTCTTTCTCTTTGACCTCTGGCATTCTGATTAATAAGTATCTTGGAGTATGTCTATTTAGATCTATTCTCTTTGGAGTATGCTGCACTTCTTGGATCTGTAATTTTAAGTCTTTCATAGAGTTTGGAAATTTTCAGTGATAATTTCTTCCATTAGTTTTTCTCATCTTTTTCCCTTCTTTTCTCCTTCAGGGACACCCACAACACATGTATTCCTGCACTTCATGTTGTCATTCAGTTCCCTGAGTCCCTGCTCATATTTTTCCATTCTTTTCCCTGTGTTTTCTTTTGCTTGTCAGATTTCAGATGTCCCATCCTCCAGTTCACTAATCCTATCTTCTGCCTCTTGAAGTCTGACATTGTAGGTTTCGATTGTTTTTTTTTCATCTCTTCTACTGTGCCTTTCATTCCCATAAGTTCTGTGATTTGTTTTTTCCGAGTTTTGATTTCTTGTTTTTGTTCATTCCTTGCCTTCTTTATATCCTCCCTCAATTCACTGATTTGATTTTTGGTGAGGTTTTCCATGTCTGTTCGGACATTCTGAATTAATCATTTCAACTCTTGTGTTTCATTTGAATTGTTGGTTTGTTCCTTTGACTGAGCCATATCTTCAGTTTTTCTAGTATGATTTGTTATTTTTTGCTTGCATCTAGGCATTTAATTACCTTAATTAGTTTATTCTGTAGATTGTTTTCACTTTTTTTTTACCTAGGATTTTCTTGCTGGATGACTTTGTTGTCTATCTGGTCTTTGATATTCAGTTCAGCTTATTCTGGACCTTTAGCTTAGGTTTTGTTTAACAGATCAGAATTTTTCAGTTCTTGTTTTCTTGTTTTTGCCCTGCCTGTATGGTGCCTTTTTCCCCCACCTTAGAAGGGTCTACTTAGGTATTATAGACCCCAGTCAGGTTTTCCCAGACCAGACTGGCCTCCTCTCAGGAAGAAAGAGTCACCTGCATCAGTTTTCCCTGAGGTTGAGACCCAGCAGGTTGAAAGACTTTCCTATGAAGTCTCTGGACTCTGCATTTTTCCTATTCTGCCCAGTATGTGGTGCTTGTCTGCCTGTGGGTCTACCAGCATAAGGTGATGCTTTACCTTTAACTTCAGCAAACTCTCCCTCCTTAGGCGTGGTGGATAGGTTGTAGTCTGGCTTTAATTGCTTCAATTATCCAGACCCTGGGATCTGAACTCCTTGAGGGAGAGATTCCACCTGAGCTGGACCCCACTGGTCTCCTGGGGAAGGCATAGGCTCCAGACGAACACTCAAACAAGCTTAATTCTACCTATGCCTGGGGTAGTGGAGCCTGAAAAGCCTTGCCGAAGCCAAAGAGCAGTCAAGCCATAGAAACAGCCATGAAAACGAAAGAGACAAATCCTTTTCAGAGCAGGACCCCTGTTCCTCAGGTTTGCCAATCAAGAGCTTAAGTTGGTACATTGCTCTGTGTATCTCTAGGTCCTATGTGCCCCCTCCTTTCCTTCAGGGCCCAGACCTTTTCAAATCCAAAAAAAACTCTTTTTTTTTTTTCTTTTTCTGTCAGCTCTTTCCCCATCTGTGCAGGAGCAAAAACCAGTGACCTTAGCTTTTACTCAAGGTTCAGCTGAGATGGGGGCCTATTATTAGCAGTCAGAATTTGTTAATTAATTCCACATTTGGTGTTTGGTTGTGCTCAGCCCCTGCTGCTAGTAAGTCCCTTTCCTTTCCCCTCTGGGAAGCAGCCTGTGGGGGAGGGGCCCCGGCCACCACTCTTGGGGAACTCACGGTTCTGGCGGGGGCCTTGCAGCCAGTCCAGGTGGTCCAGAGTGGGGTACGCTGTGTGTTCAATCACTGACATGGCCCCAGCAGTTGTTCTGTACTGTTCCTGGCTATTTATTAGCTCCTCTGGCAGACTAACTAAATCCCACACCTTACTAAGCTGCCGTCTTGGCCCCCTTCGTACCTTAAACATTTTGACAGGCATTTGACATCATTATCTAGAGTTCAGTATTTGTTTGGTGTTTTTTTCTTTTTTGAGTACAAATTTACTGCCAGTGAAATACATGAATCTCAGTGTGCAATTCTGAGTTTTGATGTGTTCCTTCCTTTGGTAATACAAATCTCCATCCAGAATATACTATCACCAACAGCTCCCTGTGCTGCTCCAATGAATCCCCCCTCCCTCCCATAGGCACTTTCTGTGCTGATTTCTGTCTCCACAGGTTGGATTAGCTTCTCTTGGTCTTCTTAGAAAGAAAGTAGTCATGCACTGACTTGTGCCTGCCTCTTCTCCTCAGCAAATGCCTTTGGAGTGCACGTCAGTCCTGGGCTCCCTTAGTGGGAGAACAGCCACCAAGTGGCCTTTACCCAGTCCCCGATCCCTGCACACCTCCACTCTCCCAGCTTGGGGCTTCTAGAATAAAGCTTCTAAGAACACTTGTATAGGACTCTGTTTGTGAACAGTTTGTTTTATTTCTTGATGGAGGGCAGAATCTAGGGGCAGTGGCCGGGCCATGCAGTGAGTATGCATTCAGCTTTCTGAGAAAGTGGCCCCCACTCCTCAATGTGCTTCTGCCACCTTACCCCTCCCCCCGTTTCCACCATGGGTGCTGGTTTTCATGCCACCGTTTTTCTCATTTCCCGACCTTCAGGCATTGAAGGTGGGCAGGAGTCACCAACTCCCTGACTCTTGCCTTCCTTCCTCCACCTGTGCCCTCATGATACAGCAGACTTGGGGCTTCCCACAGAGCCAAGGGTGCTGTCGAGGTGTGCTCAGAGTTGGGGTGCACTGAGGGTCGGGGTGCCCATAGGCCTGAGGTTTTCTTTGGCAATTATTGGTAGGGCTGTAAGGCACTCCTGTTGTCCTGAGCTGTCCCCCTAGTGACCACCCATTATGTCATGTCAGGGCAGAGTTTCCTATAACGTTGAGTCTTCAGGTTGCTCTGGGGAGTGCTCTGTGTCATCACCTGGTGTCTCCATTCGCTCATCTGCTTTTTCAGTCTGTCCACAGATGCACAGTGGCAGGGGTGCCTGTGGGGAGCAGATGCCATGGTCTTTGCCTGTCAGAGGGCACCTTCTGTACCTTCTGGTCAGGCGGGAGGCTTGATGTCGCCCCGTGAGGAATCGCTTCTAGTCAGCACCAAGACGGCAGTCTTGGACAAGAGCCCTCTCTGCGGAGGGGCCGGTAGCAGAGGGGAGAGGAGCAAAGAGGGGTGAGGCCTGACCCAGGTCCTAGGAGCAGCCCTTAGGCCGGGGAGAGCCCCAGATGAGATAGGGAGGAGGCTGGAAACCATGGTGAGCCTGTGGATGACCTCTGCGAAAATGGGGCCTGAGGGAGACAGGCACGGAAACCCTTGGTTTTGGCAGGGATATGCTGCCATGAGTGCAGCTGTGTGGGTGTGAGGAAGCCTGAGGTCGAGGGTGCCCCTGTGTTTCAGGACTGAACGCCAGCAGGTTGAGGCCCGCGTGACTGGGTCTGATTGGTCTCTAAATCACAATCTTTAGGTAATGTTTTGAGGGTATGCGATTAGGAAAGGTATTTCCTTTATGCAGTTTGTCTTCTCCTCACTGTCACTTCAGTGGTTTCCCACCTGGTGATGTCTACGTGGAGCCTTGGGGAGAGTCTGGGTCTCCTGTGACTCTAGAGGTCATTGCAGAGCCATGCCCAAGACCCTTGGAGGCCTGCTTTGTCCACTGGCAGCTTCTGCTTTTGTTACCACTTAGTTTTAAATATTTCTCATTTACACTATGATTTTTTTTGACCCATCAATTATTTAAAATCTGACTTAATTTCTAAATAAAATTTTAAAATCTCATTATTAATTTCAAACATAGTGATAGCTGGAGAATGTGATCTTTACACATGGATGTTTTGATATTTGTTAAGTTTGTTTTGTGGTCTGTTATGTGGTCAGCTTTTACATTTGTGTGTGTGTGCTTGAAAGGATGTTACTTTCTAATTCTTGGGTCCATGGGCTCATGTGTACATTAGTTCAAGACTCACTTGACTGTTCTTCAAATCTTCTGTAGCCTTGTGTTTATCTGCTCGCTCTCTCGTTGGGTCTGCAGGACTCTGAGTCCTCTGACCGCAAGTCCATGATAGACCATGGCTAATGAGAAATGCAGCAGAGTCAGCTCTGGTGGTGCTGAAAGGTCCCATCCCTCTGGCTCAGGAGTCATCATTTCCTCCCAGAAAACTCGTGACTCCAGCCAGAAGTGGCCCATGTCCTGTTATAAAGCCCACGAGCCATCGGCCTGCCTTGGGAGAGAGAAGGTCAAGGCAATGGAGCCCATGGCCAACAAGGCTGTTTCTCTTTCTGTCAGGCAGGAGGCACTTGCTGCCTGTGGACTCGCGTGGCTGTCTCGTGGGTTGCACATGTCTTGAAGTGACTATGGCAGTGTGTAGACATTTGTCATCCCTGGTGAGAGCAGACAGCCATCTGGTGGTGAGATTTGTGGGTTCTGGAATCTGACAACTCCCCACAGCTAATTTGTTTGTTATTCTCTGTTCCTTCCAAGTGATTAACTATTACCAGAAAAAGCCCTA
Organism: Myrmecophaga tridactyla; assembly: GCA_004026745.1. Classification (NCBI taxonomy): domain Eukaryota; kingdom Metazoa; phylum Chordata; class Mammalia; order Pilosa; family Myrmecophagidae; genus Myrmecophaga; species Myrmecophaga tridactyla. The sequence continues at coordinate 4,970 of PVIY010047667.1, read as the reverse complement.
ACCGAAAAGATATGCTTATTTGGGGGAGGAGGGACAAGAAAAAGGAGGAGAGCTTCCATGCCACAGTTGTGTGGGAAGGAGTGGGGTGGAGGAAAGCTGTGTGTGAAGGGGCCAGGAGCTTGGAGCATGGGGTTGCCGGCCTCAGGCAGGGCATCCTGCAGTGACGATGGGTTCTGGGAGCAGGACTGGGACGTATCGCTCCCCTGCTTACCGGGAGGAACTGTAGGCAGAAGCCTGGAGAACTTAGGGACGGAGGTGCGTGGGAAACCCACCATGGAGCGGAGGGCAGGTCCCTGCCCCAGAAAAGTGAGCCCCAAGTGCTTGGGTATTAGTGGAGGGAGGCAGAGAGGAAATTCCATGGAATGGTTGACTTCGAAATTTGATTTTTGTTCAAATAAATTGGCCAACTTGCTCTTTTTGTCCATGATTATTGTAGAAGAGTTTAAAAATCCCTTTTTTTGTAGTAATATCGACCAAGGTAGGGAGAGCCTCAGGGTCATCTGAAGTGTGTATCTGAACATGACTGGGTCCAGCCAGTGCCTCCCTGAGAGCAGAGCCTGGTTCCTGAGTGCAGGTACCCAGACAGACCCATGCAGATGTGCTCTAAATCCAGCCACACAGAAGAATTTTTAAAAATAAAGCCTTCTTATAGAAACATTTATATTCAGTACAAAAACATTCAGAAAATATAGCCAGGCAAAAAAAGATAAAATCTGTTATTACTGCTTTGCTCTAGAGCCCTTCACTGTTTCCAGCATGAACACATGACTTTCCCAAATAAAATAGTATTGTAAAATATGCCATCTTGTCACTTCTTTTTTTTTTTTTTTTTTAATTTGCATATGGGCAGGAGGCACCAGGGATCGAACTCCAGACCTCCAGCACGGCAGGTCGGAGCTCTGCCTGCTGAGCCATGGCAGCGGCCCATCTTGTCACTTCTTATTTTCACATGATGCTATCTATAATGAGGTCATACAGTATTTTACTGATTAAAGCATGTATCTAGAATTTAAAAATTCATATTTTCAAACATTTCAAACATGTGGAGACATATAGAGACCAACTGAACACACACACACACACACACTCAGTGTGTAAGGATATCAGTTATGTTTGGAGACTTGGCTTATTCCTGAGGACCTCTGTTGGCCCAGGAGAAGGAGGAGAGGGCTTGTGAGGGCTGGTGGTCTGGGACCCCCACCTCTGATGTGGGCTCACTCACCCCTCAGCTGTTCTGGCACCGCCCCCCAAAACCAGTGCTGGTACATGGAGGGAGCGAGCAGCAGGCAGTGGGTCCAGGATGTGCTGGGCTGTGCCTTTTCCTGGAGGCTTGCTGCTGAGCGTCAGTCCCGCGGGGGCTGTGGCTCAGTGACCGCGTGGTTAGCCTGCGTCTGAGGGTGAGGGGCAACCAAGGCTCTCGCCATGGGTTGGCTTGCAGGCCTGGAGCTGGGCTGCCTGGGTTTGTGGCCCATCTTGGGCTTTCCTTGTGGAATGGCGTAGGCAAGTCACAGAAGCACTCTGGCTTCCATTTCTGCATTTTAAAATGGCGTGGTGGGAACACCTGGCTTATGGCTGTGAGTCCATTGGCCCGGCACATTGAGTAGCCAGGTGTTGGCCAGCAGGAGGAGATTGTTTCCCTACCCTGATGAGGAGCCCACGTTGATTGCACAGGGGAGCGTAGGGTGCTGCTGGCTTGGATTCCTGGCCTGTGGTCTGGGCTGATGGGCTTGCATTCCAGGTTGGTCACGGGGACACCCCAGTCCTTCATGGTAGGGGGCTTGCCCCTCAGTTGTCCTTTTGGACACCAGAATCAGGACGGGACCAGGTTAGTCTGAGGAGATTCAGTCAAATCAAGAAACCCTGATGTGGGCAGCAGCTTTTAATGACGGTGCAGGAAGAAAATTGCCTCTCTGTGTGGCTGAATTTTTACATCTTGCCTTTACAGTCTGGAAATATCAATTGCTTTATTGCTTTCTAGTAATTTAAAAGCCAAGGATGAGTATTTTCCAAAAAGTATACGTAGGATTGATGGAGGTGGGCTTGTGGCAGATTTGGAAGCCACTAACCCAGTGCAGTGTAGAATCTCCTACCTGCAGACGTTCCTTGCCATAGGGACGTTCCTTGCCATGGGGGGGGGGTGCCCTCACTGTGGGGTCCCAGTCCCAGGACCGTTTTCACTCCATGCTTACATCCTTGGTTCTCTCTTTTCCCTTTTTCCTTTCTCCCTGCTACACCTGTATTTCTGAAATCCCACAGTCTCATCCATGTCACAGTTTGTTGGAAAGAGGTGTGGTGAACACTCATGTCAAGAGGCATTTTCTGTCTGAGGGCAGAGGTGTCAGCGGGCTTGGGAGACCTTTGAGGTATTGCGCAGTGAGTGCAAGTGAGAGGAGCAGAGGCGGGCGCAGGGGCATGCGCTGGCTGCAGGTGCAGCTCTGAAGGCTCTTGGTGCCAGCGAGTGGGCCAGGCTGGGTCTGGCTGTTGGCGCTCCTGTGGGATTAGCTGAATTGGCGTTGTGCTTCCTCAGTCAAGACTCAGTGGATAACAGCCGTGTGGGGCCCCTCCAACCCCTTGCCAGGTTTAGAGTACAGGTCGGCGGGTATTAATCTCATTGTTTACATGTTTTTCTCATATTTCTGCTTTAGTTTAATTAAAGACAAAACCTCCCACCCTAGTCCCCGAGTTAACGTGGATGTTTGGCCAAGCAGTTTCTGTATCTTCACTACCTCCCAGGCCCCTTGGCAGACAAGTGGCAAGAACGTTCTGGAACAGGAGCATCCCAGAATACAAGGCCTCATCTTTGTCTGCCGTCACTCGGGGTGGGAGGTGCTGCAGAGACAGCGGACTCTAACCCCTGCTCCCAAAACGAGCCTGCAGGAGTCACAGGGACCTCTGGAGGGCTGGACCCCTGGGCCCTGGAAGGACCCAGAGCCGTGGACCAGAGGTTGTGGAAGGTGTGGACCAGAGCTGTTGGAGCTGTGGGTGGCTGGCCTGGGAGTTGGCATGGGCAGTGTGGCCTGGTCAGCGGCTGGAACAGGGCTGGGCAGTCCTAGTAGTGTCCTTGAGTGGCTGTGGGCTGTGAGGAGGGGACATTGATGGGGAACTTGAATCAGATGGGATGGGAGTGTCTGCAGCCAGCCTAGCAGGGGACAGCTGAGGGATGCCACAACGAGGGCACAGCTGAGAGCTGCAGGAGCATGAAGTATTCTCTGGAGCCAGCCTTCTGGTCGGAGAAGACTGGCCACAGACAGCAAGGAAGTGACAGGCACAGGGAGGAAGATAAAGTGCGGACCTTGCATGCTGCAAGGATGACCAGGGTCAGGAGGCTTGGCAGGGTGGGCTTAGGATGGGGTTTGGGATGGTGCCTTGAGTTGGCACTAGGCCCTACCCTTTCCTGCCCTTGCCCCCCAAGCCATGGCGCAGAGGGAGTCTGTGCTGGAAGGTCAGCCCAGCCTTGGCTGGTGGTGGTGGTGGGGCAGGGATGGGGTTGAGGGTTCCCCCAGCTGGGCTTGATTCCCTGCCCTGCAGTGCTGGGGGCTGAGGTCTCTGCTCTTGTGCTTGTGATCTGACTCCATCATTCATATTTCAGTAGGATAGGAGAATGAGAATAACACCGGAGTAAGAGCAAGTAGGAGACGATTTTGAAATTGGGGTTGTGCGGCATTTGGAAGAAAGAAGAGTGGGAACCCTGAACTGAACCCAGACCAAGCCCAGAGCCACTGCGCGAAAGCTGCTGTGCCCATCAGATGCACTGAGCGTTTGCTGGGAACAGCACGTGGCACGAATATTGACCCAGTTTGAAGGGAAGTGTAATGAGATGTCACCATGAGAGCCCCAGGCTTTACTTCAGGAATAGAATAAGATAGAGGAGGAGCCGTTACAAGTAGGCTATTTCCTCCTCTTGCCCAGTCTGAAAGAAATAAGATAAATGTACGTTTAAAATATCCTGTTAATTGAAAAGTATTTAGTTCTTATAGAGGAAAATTGGTATGTTATATTAAGTTCCCATCAAGAGTATAAAGATGCTAGTTTTGTCCCCCTCTTTCTCAAGGCCCGCTATCGGGAGCCAGGCATTGTCGCCAGGGTCTAAGACAGGTTGTGTTTTGAGGATTTTAAATTCCATGTTTCATTTTTCAGAAGTGCAGGTGAAACTATTAACATCCAGAGGTTGGAAAATAGGCCAGGGACAGTCTAGCCTTTTCTACAATATCTCGACAGCACTCGGATAATGAGGCCCGTCTCTCTGCCCCAGAAACCAAAAATTATAACTTCTGTTCCCCGTACCTGCAGGAAAAAAAAAAATAAGTACATGTAGTTCTGCTGCAGTTCTCTTGAATATAAGACCAAAATCACACTTGTGTTATAACGTCTGGCTGCCCTTTGACCGCTTGGTGAGGGCAAGGGGCCAGGTTAGAGGCAGCGCTTTTCCTAGTGGGCTGTCTGCCTGGTGCCTTTGGGCATGCTTGGAGGCTCCTGGCCCTCCCTGTCAGCCTTCCCGCCGCAGCCAGTGCTGGCCTTGCCTGTCCAGGCCATCACTTAGCTGGGTTCCCAGGGGACTAGGACGTAGCACACAGCAACAAAACCACCCCAGCTCTCAAGGAAGAAGCTGTATCCGGCTACTTGGCCCAAGGGTCTTACAACAGCACAGACATGTCAGATTGGCTGAGAGCCTCTTGTCCCCACCAAACCCAGAATGTTTGAACTCTCACAGTTGTCAGGAAATGCTTTGTTCTGTTTATATGGAGAAGACTCTTTAAAAGCAGACAGGCTTAGCTGAGATTCAGCATCAAGGGATGGAAAAAAACCCTAGAATGAGCTGCGAATTAACATCAAGGGATGGAGAGAACCTTCTCGACCAAAGGGGGAAGAGTGAAATGAGACTAAGTGTCAATGGCGGAGAGATTCCAAACAGAGTCGAGAGGTTATCCTGGAGGTTATTCTTACGCATTAAGTAGATATCACCTTGTTGC
>PVIY010047666.1:0-17719 GCA_004026745.1 Myrmecophaga tridactyla | reverse complement strand
ACAGATTGCTAAAAAGCACATGAAATACAGATGCTCAACACCACTATTTATGCAAATCAATGTCATAATGAGGCATCATTTCACACTCCCTAAACTGGCCACTATTAAAAACAAACAAACAAAAAAAAACAGAACACTAAGTGTTTTGGAGAGGTTGTAGAGAAATAGGAATGCTCGTTCATTGCTGGTGAGAATGTAACACGGTGCAGCCACTGTAGAAGACATTTTAATAGTTCCTCAGAAAGCTAAGTATAGAATTATGATATGAGCTGACAATTCCACTATTTGGTATATACCCTTAAGTGAAAACAGGGACTTGAACAGATATCTACACACTAATGTTCATAGCAGCATTATTCACAATTGCCAAAAGTTGGAAGTAAGTCAAATGTCCATCAACTGACTAATGGATAAACAAAATGTGGTATATACATAAAATGGAATATTATTCAGCTATAAAAAGGAATGAAGTCCTGATGTATGTAGTAACGAGGAAGAAACTTGAAGACGTTAAGTTGAGTGAAATAAGCAAAAGGACAAAAATTATATGATCTCACTAATGAGTAAACTCATAGAATTAGAGTCTATTAAAAGGCTGCCAGGAGATATATTGGGGTTAGAGAATGGTGAGTTAATGCTTTACTTGTACAGAATTTCTATTTAGGTTGATGATAAAGGTTTGGGAATGGATGGTGGTGACGGAAGTACATTATTGTGAGTGTAATCAACATCACTGAAGTATAGAGGTGGATATGGTTTATTTTACTAGAATAACAATTAAAAGATAAAACATAGAGCTGTACTACATAGAACTCTAGTTAACAGTAAAGTATAAGAATGCTCTTTCAAGAACTATAACAAATGTATGATACTAAAACATAGTATTAATAGGGTAGCATATGGGAAAATAAACCTAATATAAATTATGGACAGTAGATAATAGTGCAATTTTATTAATGTCTTATCAATCGTATCAAATGTAACTGCTAGTAAAAAAAAGTACTGCTATAAAAAAGTGCTATCATCAATTATATCAGGTGATCCACACCAATGCAAGGGGTTGTTGTGGGTGGGGTGGTATATGGAAATCTTGTATTTTATGCATAATTGTTTTGTAAAACTACAACTTCTCTAATAATTTTAAAATTAAAAAAAATTCCAGTCATATGACGAGCAAAGACAGGCTGAAGGATCTCTGCCTAGCACCATGGACTGTGTGAAAATAGGGGTTGGTTCCGGGCATTGTACTGAAGCCCAATGCATGTTCCAAGCTCAGGACCAACTTTAAGTCTTTTAAGAATACTGAAAATGCCCAGGGGAAGAGTTTCCATTCTACTCCTTGTGGTAGGTACTGCTTCTTTCAACCCTAATTAGACTCTTTTTAATCGGAATGATTTTTTCCTAAAGTCTTCTTTTTTATGGTTTATTCTATGCTGAGGGGATATAATGTCTCATGGATTAAAAACAAAAACAAACAAAATTCATTCTTTCAGAAAATTGAGAAGCAACTGATGTCCCTCCATTCCTTGGCCCATTCTTTCCTTGACTGTTGCTAATTTTCCATCTCATACCTTACACTAAGGCTCCCCTCCCTTTTTATTCTGACATGTTATACACAACAAATTTCAATCATGTCTAGGTGCTAAGAAAGTAAGCAAAAAAGAAGCTTGTAATACAAGAGACAAAGAGGTTCCTGTGGCCAGGGAGGTGGCAAGGGCTTGATGTTCTCAACTTGAAAAGCCTTCATAGACAATCTGAGATAGAAACAGCATTCATGATTTAAATAGAGAATACATAATGAATTACTGGGAAGGACCACCTGGAGGGGAGAATCTACCTGTGACAGGATTAGATTCTGCTACTAAAAGCAAGACAGTCTTAACAGTGGTTCTTTAAAGGAATTTATTTCTATTTCACATTAAATACTAGTGTTGTGCTTTGTGGTCATCCCGGGACCCAGGTTCCTACCATTTTTCTCCATCATCTAAGCGTATGGTTTCCATCTTCAAATTATTACGTTTTTGGTCCAAAATGACTCCTGGAATTTCAGTTATCACATCTGTTTTGTAGTCAGGAACAAAAGAAAGAGGCAGAAGGGGAAAACAAAACTTTTCATTTAAGTTACCTTTAAGCAGTCTTAGAATTTCCACACAAGTCTTCTGCTTATCTCATTGGCCCAATCTCGATCAATTGGTCACACTTTGCTGAAAGGGAGTCTATAAATGTAGTCTTTTAGGAGGTACATTGACACCCCAATTGTCTCCCTACTACGCTGCATTCTGAATTAGTTTGATTTTGAGAAAGTTGTGTGGAACTGTTTGGTGGGATGGAAATTACATACTTCACGTGTTGTTGGCAGTTAACTGTGAAAGTGTCTAGTACGTGTTTAGCATTGAGAAAATGCTCAATTAATCTTAACTCAATCTGTTTTTGAATTGTTAAAATAATATAAGTGAATGAATAAAAGGGAAAGGAAAAGACGCAAAAGAGTCATTATCAAACCTTGGGGAGTCCCCATAATTAACAATGGAAGCCAGAAAATGAATTAGCAAGAAGTAGTCAGGAGTACCCTGAATTGCTTTGTAATGGTTTCTTTCCTTTACCTTTGCCCTAATTACAGCTTTAGGCTGTAAATGTTTTAATTTGAGAATAATTTCCAGCTCTTTAATAAATTTCTTTCCAATTATACTGCCACGTGAAACTTATAGCCTCATAAGGAAGTATGGTCTTCAGAGAATTTTTCTTCTCCCCTTAGTAGAAATGAGACAGATTGATTAATTTTGGCTTCAATTTCTAAAAATGTGTATTTGTATCTTGAGATCAGTCTACAATTAGTAGTTAAATGTCTCCAGAATAGGTGATTATTGTCACTAAAAAATAGTTTAATCACAAGAAACAGGCTTTAAAAACCCATTTTTTGATATATATTTGCCCTTGTATGTTCCCCAAATTTCCTGTATTGTCTTAGTATCATAGATCATGGGATTCTATTTGAAGTGACCAATTCTGTTTTTGTTTTTTTTTAAAGAGGTTAGACTTATCTGATACTCTGTGATATGGATTTTAATGTGCATAGTCAAATGTATTTTTAAGATACTGTTTAAAGTTCTGAAGAGAGAGGCCCCCATAAACTATTTTTGATTTAATGCTCATGCTAGAATTTTGACTAGTGAATACAATGGAAAGACCTTGGGGATCTGGAGAATTCTGTAGGCAATTTATCTTAGAACTAACTGCTTTTGCAGTAGATTTTGCTTACAGTAGTAATGGCCTATTTTATAATTTGTCTCATGGCAATTATTTCAACAGAACTTAAAAACCTGCAAAGTCAATGTACTGGGCTAAGGTCATGTACTGGCAACTCTAAACTTATTTGATTAGATTTATCTTTACCATGCCCCAACTTACTGATTCTAAGAGGAGCTGGAATGTGTGAAAAGAGGAAAAAATGTCTATTACTTATCTGATAATTAATTATGCCCTTTTATGCTGTTTTGTGGTTTTCATTTTAGTTCCAAGTAACATAAAAATGTCTATGGATCTCAACAAGTAAAGAATGGGATGGATCCCAACAAATAAATGAGATGCTTCCTTGCTACCAGCAAAAGCTGCTGTGCCCATAAAACTAAAATCTCACATTTTGTCTTCTTGCCAATAAAAAATGCCTACCAGAGCAGGCCCAGGAATTTATCTCTCTATCCAGACAGTGCTTGCTGTTATAAACACATGGAACCTGTATTCACAGTCTTCACACAACCTTCATTTCCACCATTTTCAGTGTATGTGAATGAAATTCTTATGAATGGTTCATAAATGATATGCAAATGGACATTGCTTTTGGAACTTGCATTAGTTGTCATCTGGGATCTGTTGAAATTCTTTTGGACAGATGGAGCAGAGCTCTACACTGCAAGTCTGAGGGATGGAAAAAGCATGATGTAAGACACCATCACTAGATGGAAGTTTTTGACATTGCTTAGGCAAAGATTTTGAAGACCAGTGATATTCCTGATCATAGATCTTTAAAAACACACTCTAAAGCTTTCAGAGTGGACAAAAAGAGACCTTTTTCCATCTGCACTACATCCTGAGAAATAAGATGCATGTTTGTCCTACAGCAAGAAAGATTCCATGTTCTTTACTTTTCAGGGATCATGTACCTCTTTGATAATCTGATAAAATTTATGAACATGCTTCCCCAGGAAAAAAATGTCTATATAGACACATACATAAAATTTTGCAAACTTCCGTGTTTCATGTACTCCCTATATACCTCTCTAGATTGTTTAGGGGTCCAGGTAGGAACCCTTGGAAATCTGAGGATGATTATGGAAACTTGTCTTGGATACAGTGTGATTTGTGTTCGTTCCCTGGCTATACCTATTACATATGGGGAGGAGATCTTAATAGTCATAACCTGTGTTGTGTGGCTTTCACCTCCATCTGCCAATTCAGGACCTCTATTACCTACAGAGTCCTCCTCCCCAAAGTCCACCCCACCAACCCCAATAATTTTACCTTGAAGTCCTCAAGATATTTCAGTTGTGTTCATGAACAAGACAAGAATGGTCACATGGTGTTTCTGGGTACTGGTACCCTCTCGGCTGGATACCTCTAATCCCCCTGAGTTATCACCACCTTTGTCAGGCACCAATGTCTAGCCTGCACATCATTGCCACTTCTGATGGGGTCCGTCATATTCTCCTTCTGCTGGCGCATTGGAGCCCATGAGGGACTAAGATGATGTTTTAGGATTGCTCAGTGACCCCAGGCAGTGTTAGGGAATGTTTTCTACCCTCTGTGTAGTTGTAACCACAGTTAGAGGATTTCTATTGAGTTTCAATTTAAGGGCATTTAGCAAGACAATGCTTTAGACTTGTATTTCTGGGTCCCTCTCATTGCTATGAGTCCATACTGCTGAGCTGAAGAGAAACTCCAGGTATTCCCTGGTGTATTAGTCAGAGTTCTCTAGAGAGACAGAATCAACAGAAGAGATCTGTAAATATGAGATTTGTAAAAGGTGTCTCATGTAACCATGGAAATGGAAAAGTCCAAAATCTGTAGGGCAGGCTGTGAAGCTGGTAGCTCTGATGAAGACTCCCGACGAAATCCATAGGAAAGACTTACTGGCTGAAGAAACAATGAAAAAGTCCCTCTTTTTCTTTAATGGTCTTGAACTGATTGGATTATCTTGTTTGTGGGAGATGTGCCCTTGTTTATAGCAGATGCAATCAACTGACTGATGATTTAGTAAATTAGCCTTCTGATTTATCAACCAGCTACAAAATACCCTTGCAGCTATGGTTAGGCCATTGCTTGCCTGACCAGACAACTGGACACATCACTTGGCCAAGTTGACACCTGAACCTAACAATCACACCTGGATTGTACTCAGAATGCTCAGTCCTTTCCCTGGATGGGGGTTTGTCTTTGGTCCATTAGCATTTGCCTGACTCACTCTTCCCTTGGGTGCTTCTTGGGCAAATGCCATTCCAGAGACCTGCCCAGTGCTTAATTGGGGCAGTCAGAACTGTTGCCAACCCAGTATTGGACCTAATGTAAGTTTAAACTAGAAAATACAGGGACATCAATATTTAAGAATAATGCAGAAAACAGTGTGACTTTTGGGACTTAGGTAGTATTTTTAGGGGATTTCAGAGAGCTCTTCCAGGTCTTTGTGATGTCCCGCTTTGTAATTATGCTCTGTCCTACATCCAAGCCAGTGCAGTACTGTGAAAATGGCATGAACAAAATTCTAGGTTCTTACTGGAAACAAGCACCATTTTTTTTTTTCTGGTAAATAACTCTATTCAGCACCTGTAATAATTTAGAATCACAACGATCTTTGTGTCATTATTCCATTTTTTATACAACTCATGCACCTCAAACTTCACAGGAGTCAATAAAATATGATTCTGAAATAACACTGAATTTAAAGCTTAGCATGCAGTATATGGAGAAAATGCCTCACCATTTTTCTTGCTGTCATTTGAAGGTATGGTAGTTGATTCATCATAACATTGGAAACACGTTTTGAAAATGCCAATATCTCCATCAGCTATAGATTTGTCTTAATTAATGCTAGAGTTGCCTGCTACACCTTTATATTCTTCACCCACACCATTACTTCTTTCCTTGACATGCTGGACTTCATTCAACCACCTTGGTGTGGTTCTCTCTCCCCAGTATTCTATATACGCTCAACCTCAACTTTCTGCCATGTCAGCTGGTCAGTCCTTTGACCCAAAAGGAAATTTCCACACCAGCCTTCATCCTCTTGCCTCTTGAACTTGCTTTTTGTTTCTTCACTCCCTCCAAGTAACTACTTTTTTATTCAAAAATAGACCCTATTATGTGTAAGGCATTTTTTTTTTAAATTTTATAATGTTTTGAGGGAGTTTTAGAATACAAATGCAGTGGGATCAACTTGGATGTGAAAATAAAATGGGCCTTATGCCTTTTCTGCAACTAGTATACCTTCCTCATAAGGCTCATCTCCCTAGGTATAGAAATGTATAAGTTAAGACGGGTGGTGCACGGAAAGGAAATTCTGAAGTTTCTCAATAATTCTCAGTCTCCTTCCTGGTCTTATTGCATGACCTTCTATTTCAGGTAAAGGCTTCTTTTCAGTTTTTCTCTCCCTCCTCCAACCCCCTTCTTGTCATATGGAGAAGAGCCCTATGGGATCTTGTGGTATCAGAGGCAGTCTTCTCTGGATCTTCTCTCTTCTGATTGGCCTGGTGCCATGGAGGTGCATCTGAGTAGACCTTACCCAAACTTTTGGAAAATTATGCCGTCACTGACTGCTATAGTCCATGATTCTGGACATTTTCTTTTAATCAAGAAATCCCCACGTGCTACAGCATGTCCCGACACCATGCCTCTGCCAATTCAGCCATTCTCACTCGTATTGTCTCCTCACACTCTTCTCTAGAATCTCTTGAAGGCTGTGGAGGCTGAGGAAAGCCAGAAACAGAACCTCAGCCTCCTTTCCCTTGCCATTCCTGTTTGTCAGTGCTGCCTCACTCCTATGCCATGTTGGATGTGGTCCTGACCCATACACCAGATTACTCCTAGGAACTTGTGGGATTTCTTGATGTACTCTTCAAGAGGCCACTGCTGCCTAGAAGTTCCTGGGTTACTTCTACCTAACTGTCAACACTGACTTCTAGGATTTTTTCCTGGGGTTGGCAAGTGTGCTGGTTTGAAAGGATGTATGCCCCTAGAAAAGCCATGTTTTAATCAAAATCCCATTTCATAAAAGTAGAATCATCCCTGTTCAATACTGGATGTTTGAAACTGTGATTGGATCATCTTCTTGGATGATGTGATTTAGTCAAGAGTGGTTGTTGAACTGGATTAGGTGACGACATGTCTCACCCAAATGGGTGGGTCTTGATTGGTTTACTGGAGTCCTATAAAAGAGGAAACATTTTGGAGAAAGAGATTCAGAGAGAGCAGAGCAGAATAACATAGCCACGAGAAGCAGAGTCCAACAGCCAGCGACTTTTGGAGATGAAGAAGAAACATGCCTCCCGGGGAGCTTCTTGAAACAGGAAGCCAGGAGAAGAAGCTGGCAGATAACACTGTGTTTGCCATGTGCCCTTCCAGATGAGAGAGGAACTCTGACTGTGTTCACCATGTGCCCTTCCACTTGAGAAAGAAACCCTGAACTTCATCGGCCTTCTTGAACCAAGGTATCTTTCCCTGGATGCCTTAGATTGGACATTTCTATAGACTTGTTTTAATTGGGACATTTTCTCGGCCTTAGAACTGCAAACTAGCAACTTATTAAATTCCCCTTTTTAAAAACCATTCTCGTGTATTGCATTCCGGCAGCTAGCAAACTAGAACAGCAAGCCAGACATTTGTATCCGGCTGCCTCTTCCTTCTCTGCTTCCCTTTACCATAGAGGTTTTTTTTTTTTTTAATTTTCTCCTCCAATCTGGAAGAAACTTTCTCTGGGGTTTTAATGACATAGAGGCTGCCAGATGTCATGATTTAAGGTCAGGGAAATGTGGGGAGAGGAATAACATCACATAACTTAAATTTTTTCCAAACAACATTCCTGAAAACATCGTTACTATTATTTTTGGTTCCCATCTTAATCTTTTGCTTGGGGTTTCTAGCCCTACTCCAAGTTTTCTGCATTCATTTCTATGATTTTTCCTCACTTATTTCTCTAAGCAGTGTGAGCTTATGACCAATCCTTTATCATGCTCATTGGCCGCTGTGACCTCTGCTACCTGGGAAGCTCGGTGCCTCCCTTTTGTGTGTGTCCATCACTGAGGATGCAGGTGATGATGCTTAGGCTATGGTTGCATCCTCCAGTTACTTGAGAACAGACTGGCCTCCACTGCTGCTCTGGGAATCACTGGTGCATGGTCCATAGGAAATCTGACTGGTATGGTCTGCTGCTGCTAACAGGTAGGACCATGCCTCTCCTGGCAGCTGTTTCCTGTCCTGCCATCTTGGTACTCATGCTGGGCAGGGTTCTTCCCACACTGGACCCATGAAGGAGTGGCAAGACCGCCTATCCCCCCCTGGGATACGAGTCCTTATGTATGCATCCTTATATTTCTTGAAAATTTCTGAGGGTGCAAGACTTATTCAGTATTAACTTGCTACTTTTATCACAGTTCCATTTTGGGCTATGATAGAGGGCACATCTAACCTTGCTGCACTCAAACTCTAATCTTGTTGCTTCTCTCTCAGTGACTCGGGTGCTGCTATAGGGTCAAGTTGTGACTCTTATTTTCTTTCTCTGGATCCTCTTCTTTTTTTTTTTTCTCTGTTGTCAGGCTCCTTAATTCCTTATGCAAATGTGTAACTTGTAGGCTCTTAAGCAGTTTTCCAGGCATGCCCATGCAGGATTATATCACAGTGGTAGTAAAGTTTATGCTTCATTAAGGTTCCTATATACATATAAAATTTAAGAAAGTTACAGATTTATAGTTTTCTTCTTAATTATATAAATATACCAAGTAATCCCTTCTAAATTTTCTTGCCTCCTGTTTCCTGGTTGCCAAATGGTTTCAACAAATTATAGAAATCCTTGAAAATGTTTGAACCCTGCTCCCCTCCCCATCCATGATAATGGGTGTAAATGATTGAACAACATATTTTATGTGAGTGTCTGTTTTAAATAAAGACTTTCCTTTCAGGCTTTTTTCTCCTTCTCCGCTTGCTGTTTCCAAAGATGGTATCTTATGTCTCCCTTTTTACATTGTTTTGTATGGCTTCTCAAAAAGTCTTTTACTTTCAAATTGGGGAAAAGCAGATTAAATGTAGTGAGATGGATTAAAGCTACTCCCCTCTGCCCTGATTAGAATCATCAATAATCTTTTGGGTGATTGTGTTTTCCTTCCTGGTTGACTCAGACAGTCATTCTCAACTAATGTGTGGGCTCCTGGTAATAAAAGCAAGAACAAGTAGGAGTCAAATGTTCCTGTACTAAAATGATGCCAGTTATTTCTCAAGGTTCTCAAGAAGTCACTTTAAAATCATTGTAATATGAGGAACATGTTTTCTTCATGTGAGAGTAGTAGAATGAGTCTCCCTATGGGAATTAATTCCTATTGTGGTGAGATGTGCTTGCCCTTGGGGCAGGCAGCACCAGCCTTCATTAGTGAGGTGTCAACCCAAATCAGATTATATACAGGTTCCCTCCCCTCATTTATGGTACCAGAGTGTGTCCTTCCCGTTTGGAGCCAACCGAGTCTTAGGAAAAATAAAACCTACATTAGCTTCCATCTGAAATTGAAGCATTTTGCAAATTGCAAATCAGAATTTGCAAGAAACAGGAATAGGGTTCTGGAATTGCTCAAATGGGGGTGGGGAGAGTAGTATCTCCTGAGAGAAGTGGGAGTACTGGATGGGAGATGGTTGCTTATAGATAGGCAGAGGGAGGAGCATATGGGACAGCTGGGGAGATGAAAGAGTTAGTCAAGGAGGAAGCATCCATGTAGGTCAACCTCCCAAGATCTAAATTCTGACCTCTTGGATCCTCCACAAGTTGCCATGAGAAAATAGGCTAGGAATAGTGTCCTTACTCCTAATATTACACCTCTGGTTTGTCTTGTGAGGGTGTCTGATGCCTAAATGAAAGAACTCACCTGCACTTAAAGAGTGGGTTCATTTGGTGATGATGGGCATGGTGATGCTTCAAAAGGAAACACATCCTGATCTGCTGGCTGAACCTTGGCTGATAAAGGGTGGAGGCTCGTGACCTCCACAACCAATGATGACTATCACATGGAAAGGTCTACAGGCAAGGAGGTATCGTCCCTGTGCAGGGTGGCAAGGCCACTTTCCCTGATCCTCTCAGACTCCTTGGTATATCAAGGGGAAGCCCAGAGGTATCTGGGAAGTAGTAAAATCAACCACCATATCAAACTAAACAAAAGCCAACAAAAACAAAACAAAACAATACAAAACAAAAAAATCATTCCAAATTCTGACTCAACACTTATTTGGGCTTAGAATACCCACATCCTTAAATGATTTTTCAACCTCTCCTTTGATATAGGAGCTGAAACAAAACATTAAGCCAGACTTAACTTTTGGTGGGGACTTATTAACTTAAGATTTTTACCATAGATACCATACAAATAACTGAGAGCCACAAGGATTTGTGGTCAGTGCAGGAATTAGAGCTTTAGAGAGCCTCAGCAGGGAAGGAGAAAGCAAGTTTACAGATCTGGTGTTCTGGATTGGGTGGCTGGGTCTCAAGGAAGATGGCAGGAATCCTTTTGCCTCAATCTGCACATAATGTCAAACAATATGACTAATAAAACTGAGCTGTAGTGCTAAGTCACAGAGGTATTAGGCTTGGGCTCTTTAAATTCCACCTAATTAACGACAGATTTGGATCTAGAGTCTGGGACAGGATCAAACAAACAGATGAGGAAGGCAGTTCCAGTTTCAAAGACTAAAGGGAATTCAGGGCATGAAGTCAAGAAGATCCTAAAAATGACAGGAGACTCTGGAGAAGACCAGGATGGATTCATTGTTGTGGGAAGTTTTTAGCTCTGAAGTTCTAAAATAATAGTAAATGCTGGTCTGGGTTTCTATAGGGAGAGTTCAGGGGATCTTGTTATGAGAAAAAGGTTTTGGTGGCTTTAAAAACTGGCAGTGTTATCTGTGCCTCGTGTGAGATGTATGTGTCCAATATTTTTCTTATTAATTAGTATTACGCTGCAATGCAATTCTGATACTAACTACCTGGACTTCCTGCAAACTAAGAAATTGTGGGACACAATTCTCCACAAGTCTCCTCTTAGGCTTGACATTAACCTCAAGTTTGGGTGCTCAGACCATTCTTACTTCTGACCAACTGGCCACAAATTTGGAGGTTTCTACTACTCTCCTGGGTTCAATAATTTGCTAGAACAGATCACAGAACTCAGGAAAGCACTATACTTACAATTATATTTTTATTATAGCATAAGGGATACAAATAAGAAGTAGCCAAAAGAAGAGACACATACGGCAAAGCATGGGAGGTTCTTAAATGCAAAGCTTCTGGTATCTTCACCTCATTGAGTCAGGACAAGTCACTCCTTGCACATTCATGTGTATTACCAGTCAGATGAGCTCACCTGAGCTTCTGGGTCCAGAGTTTTTCTTGGGGTATCATTACATAGACATGATCAAGTCAATGTTTATATGATTGATCTTAATTTCCAATCCTTCTTCACTTTAAGTGAGTCCAAATTCCTTACTAGTCAGATGTCTGGGACCTGGCTCAACACCCCAACTCTTTAATCATATGTTTGGCCTTTCTAACATTGCCAATCCTACCCTAAGACTACTGGCCCCATCCTGAGTCATCTCCTTAGCATAAATTATCAAGTGTGTGTGTGTGTGTGTTGGCACAATGAATAACAAAGAGATTCTTATCACCTGGAAAATCCCAGAAGCTGGCACAAAGATCAGACTTTACTTTAAGTGAGGCCAAATTCCTTACTATACGTATGCTAAGGCATGACTTTGACACAACATTTTCTCCCAGTTTCTAGACCGAGGCTGTATACTACTAGACTGATGGAGTGCATGGATATGAGCTTGCAGCTTATTGAAGGCCAAATAACACAGGCACTTGCCTACAGCCACAAACTGGGCACATCAGTATGGCTCGAATTCATGTAATTATCATCTACCAGGAAGGACAAAGGACACTCTGTTCTCTTTTAATATGTTCCGTTCTACCAGGTTAGCTCTCTGATTGTTTCAAAATTATAATTATAATTTCCCCACCCAAATGCACCATATTTCTTGCTTTCCACTCTCTTTTTCAAACTCTGATGCTATGGCTTAATTGTTTGGTCTTTATCTCCAATTATTTTCACACTTAGCCCCTAAAACATAATTTTCTATCGTTCATTTATGATGTCTTTTTGGCTTATTGTTTGCCACAATCTGACTGCAGTGGTCTTCTAGCAGTCTTTTTTCTGCTGCTGGTGGAATCTCATTTCCTGAAATCACTTTTATTGGGATAATTTCCTATTTAAGGTCCACTAAGCTTGTGGGTTCATGCACTTCAGCAGTGTATTCTAGATCTCTCACCAATACACCCCACTGCTCAGCTGACTTGTTTTCACCTCCTTTCCCCACTCCCTCCTGACCCCTGTTTCTTAATAAAGGTCTTTTCTGACTCTATGTCCCATGACCTGAGATCACTTCCCCTTTGCTTCTGCCATTCTGATTCCACCTGTCAGGCAAAGTCTAAGCTGACATACATCTTCATCAGGAAGTTTAGTGAAACTCTAGTCCCCACTGAATTTCTCCTTGTGGTAGATTGAGTTATGTACTCCAGGAAAAAACATACAGGTAATCATAATCCATTCTTGGGGCTGTGAGCCCATTGTAAATAAGATATCTTAAAGATGTTACTTAAGATAAGGTTTGGTCCTACTAAATCAGATTGGGCTTTAATGTGAATTACTGAGTTTAGGAGCAGAATAAAATTCAGGCACAGAGAAAGAAAGCCACAGGGGAAGGAACAAGCCAGAAGTCAGTGGAACCTGGAAGAGAAAGGAGAGGATATCTGTGTGTAATGACAGAAAAGCCAAGGACCCAAGGATTGCCAGCAGCCAGTCCCAGAATGCCACTGTTTTCAGGGAGAAAACATTGCTTTGCTGATGCTTGGATTTTTGAGTTCTCTTAGCCTCAAAACCATGAGCCATTAACTTTCCATAGATTAGGCCAACCCATTGTATGTATGTATTTTAGCATCTATAAACTATTTCACTATAAATAACTAGCATTCTCATAGTGATTCTCCAATCTGAACTGCACTTTCATCTGCAGTCTATGCTACCATCTAGTACGTCTTCAGTCTCTTAAGTTAGTGTCCATTTCTCCCATTTCTTCAGCTAGCAGATAAGCTTTTTTTTTTTAGTTATTTGTAGTTTGTTCTGTGTTAATTACAAAGACTTCTCTTTCTATATTCTGGGTGGGAGCCAGTGGGTGGTAAAGAACTAAGCACAGAATAAATTTTTATTTAATGTTTCAGGGAAAATGAATTCTTCAGCTGGAGATAAGGGATTCAGTTGATGACAGAAATGAAAACAGAACAGTTTTTTGTAAGGACAGGAATAAATTGAACTAAATGATTTACTTGGATCAAATTATTGTACTACAGAAAAAATATAAACTGTATTAAGTTAACAGTACCAAAATACATCATGTATCATCTATATCATGGATTAGAAAATGAATCTATTGTATTAGTTTACATTGGTTTCAGAATATATAATATGACAAGTAATAATTTTCTACTTAGGAGAAATATTCATTTCTGAACTTTTTGATTTATTTGGTCATACTTTTGTGAAGATATGTTTATTGGTTTGGTTGGAAAAAATGTTAAAGTAATTTTCATTCAGAAAAGCTTTCTCTTTTTGAGAAAACTTTAGCACACAAACACATGAAGCCATTTTATCATTACGAAAATAAAAAGTTGTTTGTCATGAGGAGGTCTATTTTTCAATATTTCTAAAACAATTCCATGTTGCAAAGAACAAAACACCTTCAGTTATTTCACTTGGTGGAAGTTTCTGAATTAAAGGAGAAAAGGAATTGTTTTCGCAGCTACAAATATGCCCATGTTCTAGTTTGTAAGCTGCCAGAATGTGATATACCAGAAATGGAACAGCTTTTAAAAAGACGAATTTATTAAGTTGTAAGTTTACAGTTCTAAGGCCGTGGAAATGTCCAAATTAAAGCAAGGCTGTAGAAATGTCCAATCTAAGACACCCAGGGAAAGATACCTTGGGTCAAGAAAACTGATGACGTTCAGGGTTTCTCACTTAACAGGACAGGCCATGGCAAACATAGCACCATCTAATACCTTCCTCTCCAGGTGTCCTGCTTCATGAAGCACCCCTGCCTCCAGGGGCGTTTTCTTTCTTCATCTCCAAAGGTCTCTAGCTATGTGGGTTCTTCTGGCTTTTTCCAAAATGTTTCCCTCTTAAAGGGCTCCAGTAAGCAACCCCAACTTGAATGGGTGGAGACACATCTCCATGGAACCCATCTAATCAAAAGGCACCCCTCACAGTTGGGTGGGTCACATCTCCATGGGAACAATCAAAAAGCACCCCCCCACCCCCAGCAATACTGAATGAGGATTAAAGGACATGACTTTTCTGGAGTACACCACAGATTCAAGCCTGTACATGCCCCCAGGAGAACCAGGACATTGTGTAGGTAACAGCAATAGTTGTGATCATCTTCTCCAAAATTATGTGGTTTCTACCGCTTTATGTCTCTATCAGTCACTATTTACCAACATCTCTCAACTTTCCTCTGCATCTTATTGATTCTACTTATTTATGACTTCTGCTGCCTTACTGTCTCTGTTGCCTCATGGTTTCTACCTAATGGATTCTCAAGGTATCTCTTCACTTTTTTCCACACTCATGTCTGTTAACTCTTTTTGAAGTTGTTATAATCACATTTCCTAGGAAAAACATTGCAACTGACTTGGTATTTTATCACCCAGTTCTTGTGCTAAGGGACTCTGTAACCTGTCATGATTTGGGCACCAATCTTTGGTGTCATTCTTTCTGATCAGAGTAGGAGTCGTGTTGTTCAAAGCAAGTCATCCCCGCATTGCCTTTTATTGGTAAACTTATTCTAGGCCGGTGTTACCCTGGGCTTTGCAGGTCCAGGAATACTGTCTTTTCAGGGTCCCAGAATTGAAAGATATGAAGCTGCAAAATCATGCTTGGTAACTCATAAGACTGATGTCATAGCCAGATTTTATCAATTAAAAATGAGAAATTTAGCTATTAAACAAGTCAGATAATTGCAACTGCCTGTCCAGGTCTTTTTTTGCCCCTGCGGGCAGAGCTGGACCATGGGTAGATTTGTCAAACCCCTGGCCACAGTACCAAGCTATATGGCAGACTAATCTTCTCTGAAATAAATTGGAAGTTTGGTACCAGTTAACTTGGCTTTCTGCACATGACTCCCATGTAACTGGCCAAATGGAAATTGGTTCCACTTCTGATTGAATAGGCCGATACTCAGCAGAGATTTATTGAATTGTGAAAGTTCTCTATTACACTTCTTGGTGGAAATAATAATCATTCCTTGCCAGTACCAATTTATCTTTTTTGAGCTCTTTTCCAAATCAAACATTCATATTAACTGTGAACTTAGAGATCGTTTGCCCCACGCTCTGAGATCTCCTGGTCTCTTGAAGTGAGCATAATAATCCTTTCCTGTCTCATCCTGGGGTAGAGCTATCTCCCTTCTATTTTACGCATTCTGGCTTTACATATACATATAACATATTAATGTATGGTAATACCTTAATCCAAAGTAAATTAGGTGGCTTAAAAGCTAATCTTAGGAAGGTGTCACTGTCAAAATCAACCTCTTCCCGAAATGCTAGAGAAGTTTATTTAATAGTACCATTAATTCAATGCAAATCGAATCCCAGACATTAATTTAAGATTTTGTTTCCTTTTATAATGCCATTTTAAAGGGATTTTACATATTACTGATCTCGTCCATTGAAAGCTGATTCAGTCAGTATTCACATGGTGCTACAGGAAATTGTTCCTTGCAATGTCCTATGTTGAATTCAAAGCCTAATCTTTGGATAGCCAACCTATTTCTCAGTTCCTCACAATATGTTTATCTGTCTTTCTTACTAAATCTTCAACAATTTGAGGCCTGGGTGGAGTCTTAATCCCAGGACCTAGCACATTGCCTGTCTCAAGGCTGGAATTGGTCCAGTTTATTGAATGTGAAAGTTCTTTGTTGTCAGTATATCCTGGTGTTTTCTATAATACCTGTCTGTAGATACAGGTTGAAGATAAATTTAAGGAGTTAGTGAATTCAGCAGCTCAATCCTTCAATGTTCAAAGTTAGCACTATCACTGTAAGTAACAAACTTTCCTTTTCTGTTAAGGATACAATTTCAATATTAATTCAGTTTTGTGTTTTGAGAGTAAATTGACAGAGAATCAGACTACATTGCAAGGAATGTTATGGTATATTGCTTAGGTGTTTGGATTTGAACACTCTGTCAAGATGGATGAAAAATGATCACTAGGTCAGCTAATGCAATGCTCTCTCTGCCTCTGTGATCAAATAATAAAAAAAAGAGGCTAAGAATCCTTTTGACATATTTACTACATGTGTGCAGCAATGGCTTATCTCAATTTGAGAGTATCCTCATTTCTAGAGAGATGATGATGAATTTTGCTTTTTTGTAAAAGGGCTGTGACTTAATATTTTCAATGCTAAGTATAAATATATTTTTCTGTGTAGCCATCAAAGAACAAGGCAAAAGCTTTCTCTTTGTAAGAGCCATTATCTACTATTAGCTTCAGTGCAAAGTGTGTTCTTAAATATTATCTGGTACACTAATTAAATTGAATGGAATAGTGAGAACCTATTCACAGTGTTGGAACTAATGACCCAGGGCATTAGTAGTGATAGGGAAGGCACACTTGAAGACAAATGTCTTGTTTTAATTGCACTATTGTAGCATTTGAATTAAGAGAGTGATATTTCTTTCAAATTGTCTGTAAGTAAAGTCTGTCATTATATGAATGGTAAAGTATCATCTACATCTCCAGACTAACTAATGCTTAGTAAACATTTTTCCTTTGTTGATTATATCCATTCAGTGACTATAAAATCAGGGCTGCTAATGTAATTCTAAATTGCTGTTGATGCCAATTAAAGTTATTATACCATTGAAAAATTAGTATATGTGTACTTAAAAAAAAAGTAGCAGTACCAATTAACAAAAACTGCAACCTGCACTCAAACTGACAGAAATGACATATTCAGCAATGTGAGCTCCAGAAGAGTAGGGATGGTTTACTTTGTTCTCAGCTATATCTCCAGCATATGGAAGAGTACCTGTGTATAGTAGGTTCTCAGTAACTATTTATTAACTGAATAAAAGTCACATGCAGTATTCTATGATGCATCTTCTCATGAGTACTTAAGATTCTTTAATAAGCTAGTTACTGTTTTTGTTCATTAGAATTGGATTTCAACTATAGTATTAAAAATTAACCTTGACTCACTCAACTGTTGAGTGTCTCTATCAAATATCAAGCATTATTGGTTCCTTGTTGCAGATTTAAGAATTTAGGTTCTAAGAAGTTAGGCAATTTGGCCATGGTTATGTGGCTGTGGCACAGAACAGATGTCCTATTGGTCCTCCTCACACATTTCAGTTCTCACCTTG
>PVIY010047665.1:0-17708 GCA_004026745.1 Myrmecophaga tridactyla | reverse complement strand
TAGAGGTGATGGTAGCACATTGCCAAGTGTAATTAACAGGGCTGAATAGTGTGTGAGTGAGGCTGAAAGGGGCAGTTTAGGAGGGTCTTGTATGCACTAGAAGGAAAGCTAAAGGATGAAGCATGGGACAGTGTAATGTAGTGAACTTTGCTGTGGACAGTGACTGGGGTTAATAGTACAAATATGAGAATGTTCTTCCATGAACTAGAACAAATGTACATCATTATTACAAGGTGTTGACAATAATAGGGTGGTATATGGGAAAAATACACCTAATGCAAACTATGGACGATAGTTACCAGTAATATTTTAATATTTTTCCATCAGTTTAACAAGGACACTACACCAATGCTAAGTGTCAGTGGTAAGGGTATATAAAGAGAATGGGTTTTTCTTTTTGAAATGATGAAAATGTTCTAAATTTGCCTGTGGGGATGAATATACAACTCTGTGAATGTACTGTGAGCCATGTATTGTACACTCTGGACAGACTGTGTGGTGTGTGACTATAACTCAACAAAACTGCTTTAAAAAAAGTACATTTGGGTTAAACATGATGGAGGAAGGACTCAAAAAAAAAAGGTGTCTCAGGCTCATCTTGTACATTTCCTGTCCCAGACCTACAACCAATAGTTTTTACAAGGAGGTCTTATTCTTTTTAGTAAGAAGTGGCATTTAGAGACCCAGAATTTGCATGATAGGGAAGTTAATTATTAATGGGTTGTCTTGATTCTAGGTTTCTTCAGCATCATGTATATATATTTTTAATTTAATATTTCTATCCCTACCCTACCTTCCATCTCTTCATCTCAATATGTGGAGGTGTGACTTGGGATTCAGCGGAGGTAAGATGAAGTTCCCACATTCAAGGAGCTGTACTCTAGATGATTCCATCATGCAACAGAATAGGCTAATATTCTAAATAGGGGAGAAGCAGCATGATCCGGATGTACTTGCCTTGTTCTGAGGTCATATCAATTTGGATTTGACTGAAAGATCTAGTAGTTCCTTTTGCTCTTACACCTCTTGGCAAAAGTCAGTGCTGAATATGCTTGAATTTGACCACAGCCTGTTGCTGGGCATATAGACTTTTTCTTTCATAGCACTTTTTAAAGTACAAATTTACATACAATAAAATGCACAAATACTAAGTATACAGCTTTATATTTAACATATGTGCCTGAGTGACTACCACAGAAATAAAGATGCAACAATCCATATTTTGATGACAGTCAAATCTATATTTTCAATCAAAACTTTTTAATATGGCCTCACATCCATAGATCCCCCTGCACAGTGGGTATCTCTATTGAATGTTCCGCATACATCTCAAACTCCGTATTTCCAAAATCTGATTATCTTCCGCCCACAGCTTTGTGTCCTTGTTTACTACCTGTCATTTATCTTTGGAATCAGAAACTATAGGCTCACCCTAGATTTGTAATAGTCCCTCAACCTCTTCATTTCATTAGTCAATGCTTAGTGTAAATTCTACTACCCAGACCATTCTTATATATATGCTCTCATCTTCATTACTTTCATTCAGACCTTTGATAATTTTGCTTGCATTAGTTTTCTATGGCTGCTATAATGATTTACTAAAAATGTTGTGACTTAAACAACATACATATATTCTTTAGTTTTGGAGGTCAGAAGTCTGAAATCCATTTCACTGGGCTAAAATCAAGGTTTAGACAGGGCCTGTAAAGAATCAGAGGCTCAGAAAAGAATCTATTTCCTTACCTTTTTCAGGATCTAGATCTGCATTCCTTAGCTTGTCAAAGCTGTCTTCAAAGCTAGCAGCATAGCATCGTCTCTCTCTGGCTTTATTTTCTTTTGCATTCACCTTATGGCCTTCTTCTCTTCTGTCTGTTCAAGTCAATTTAGACTTTTCCTACTATACTCCTCAAAAATTTTCTAGTTTCTATCGATGATCCAATTCCAAAGTCCCTTCCACACTTTTAGGTATTTGCTACACTAGCACGCAAATTTTGGTCGAAGCTCTAACAGAGTACATGAGTCCATAGGTCTGGTTCTCATAAGCTCATGTCTTGGATTTAAGCCTCTCCTCCTGTAGCCAGGTGATCACTGACATGTAGAAATTAAGATCTCAGCCATCCAGAACGACCGCATCAGGGTTTGGGACAACGGGTCACATGGTCAGAAAGCAGGTGGATCCAGGTTCTATGGAATCTGAATCTTATGCGCATTCGGAGGATCCCTTCAAGTTTTTTGGTATGCACAAAATATGTGATTACACTCATAGTTGGCTCACTGTATGTGATGCTGATACAGAATTGTGTCCTTCATACACACTGGGATTTTGGTAACTTCTGCATTGTCTATTTCCAAAAAAAAAAAAAATGAATGGATATTAAAAACTCTACATGCTGCAAAATTGGGTATATATTTTTTTGAGTCTTGTAACTTTGCACATATGATGAATGGGAGAATTTTCCAGACTAGCTTCTGGTTCCATACATATCAAAGCTTGTTTCTCCTCTACCATGCACATCCATCTGGCACTTGGTATGGTATGGCCCTTTAGTGCTCCTTGCTGGGCTCGCTGGTGCAGAGGTAAAGTCATCTCTGGCAGAGAGAGAGAGTCTTGGGGAAGGGTCAGGAGAAGTTCTGGGGCCTCTAGATTCAAGCTATTGTCCAATCAATAGAGGCACATTTAACCAAGTTGATTAAGGAACATTTTTGTGATGATCAGGTTCATGTGTTAACTTGGCCAGGTGATGGTGCCTGGTTGTCTGGACAAGAAACTGGCCTATCTGTTGCTGTGAGGATATTTCATGGACTTAAATTGTGAGCACGTTGATTGCATCCCATGGCTAATTATGTCTGCAGTTGAGTGACACAATCTAATTCCCTGAAGGCTTTTAAGGAGAAGTCAGAAGAGAGAATTTATCTTTCTGCTTCAGCCAGCCGGCCTCTCCTGGGGAGTTTGTTGAGGACCTTCATTGGAGCAGGCAAGCTCATGGCCTGCCCTATAGATTTTAGACTCTTGTGCCCCCACGTTTTCGTGAGACACTTTTATAAATCTCATATTTACAGATAATGCCTGTTGGTTTTGTTTCTCTAGAGAACCCTGACTAATACAGTCTGGTTTCCAACAGAGTTAGGAGATGTGAAACCTCGATATCAACATTGACTTTGGGGAAGAGGAAATGCTCACATTCAAAGATTCAGGTTCAGATTCTAGGTTCAGAGGAAAGAGCACAGGGTTGGAAGCACCAGATCTTGGGGGTGAGGGTAGGGAGGTAATGCAAGCTGCTGATCCAGCACAGGTTTCTAGAAACACACTAGGTTTAACCAGCAGCTTAGAGGAGGTGGAATTGGGGAGAAAGATGTGGGCGGTGCCTGGAAGAGAAAATTGTGGTGCCACAAACTGGACTCCAAGGTTACCACTAGTTAAAAGGAAAAAGTCATGTCCAAACAAACACGATGACAATTGAGGCAATAAATTCACCTGGTATTCTCTCCAAGGACCTCCATTCCTTTAATGATCTTGCTAGAGTGGGGGGACTCAGGGTACACCTCCCACAAGTAAAGGGTCTTATGGCCTGGACAGACCCCTCTCCCTCCCTTCCCCTCACGGCCTTGGGCAGGGAGAGGAGTCAAGGAGGAAGACCCATTTCTACTGCTCTCCCCCACCTCACCCAGAAGTGGAGGAGGAGACGATTGTATCCATTCCTCCCGGGCGCGTGATGATTCCTCCCTGGAGGACACAATCTCGGTCCCAAATCTCATCCTGTAACTAGCATCTCCTTCCGGTTCCCCAGGTATCTGTAAAACCACCGATGCCCTCTTCCTCCAGTTAGGAGTTTTGGGACTGGCCAGTGTCTCCCGCTTGAGCTTGCGGTTTGCAGCCGCAGTGTCTACTTCTGTCCAGGTCTTCAGGCCCGGGTGCAGACATTGCCATATAGGCGGCCGGACGCGAGGGAGGAATCATCACGCGCCCGTGCCAGGGGTGTACTGCCGTGGGTGTACCCCAGGGTCCATCTCTGGAGTTCCACCCCCCCAACCCCTTCCCGGCTTAGACCCTGAGGCTATGATTGGCTGGATTGAGCCAGGGCTCAACGCAGTGAGGGTGGGAGGAAGGCAGCAGGCTCTTCCTGCTAAAGGCCGGCTTGGTAATTCTCAGCGCTCCCCTGGGTAAAGAAGTCCTTTAGGGCGTGTCCTCGGTGAGCTGAGATGTGGAGTCCTCAATCGCTGCGCTCCTCATTGTAAGTGGGGAATTGGCCCAAGGTTTCTTCCGCGAGCTGCGCTGTTCCTGGTGCTAGGGCTGTGATTCCCACACTCCGTTTCACCCACTCCTACATTAACAGCTCCTAGGCTCAGTGCTGCCTTTCTTCCTTTGATCCTGGCCTTGGGATTGCCAAAGAAAACGTCAGTTGCAGTTTACCCTTACTCTTTTCTAACGCACTGGCTTCAAACTGCCGGTTAGAACCATTTTAGATTGAGACCAGAACATTCTTTTTTTAATGAAATGGAATAGAATAAAATAGAATAGAAAATACCAGACAGCACAGCAGATAAGGAGAGTAACTATAGATCCATGAAATGTTTGTTTCAGTTAAATATATTTGTGTATATGTAGTGGATAGTTATTTTTATATAAAATGCAAAACTAAAACTTTCAATGAAAATATAAAAGAAACATCTTGTATGATTTCAAGGTAGGGAAATGTTTGTTAAATAAGACACCCACAAATCTTTAAAACAAAAAGATAAGATTAATAGATCTGACTACATTAAAATTACAAATTTTTGCTTTTCAAAGAACATGCTAAAAAAAAAAGACAAACAGAAGCCATCCACTAGAATTATTTGCATTAAACATTACTTTCATAGGAGTAATATCCAGGACATTCAAAAATAATCCAGTAGAAAAGTAATCAAAAGGAGTGACTAGGTATTTCACCAAAAAAGGATAATGTAAATGACCAATAAATATGTAAAAATTGTGCTCACCCACAAGTTATCAGAGAATTGTGAATTAGAACTGCCTTTGAAATTACATTTTATTATCAACAGATAGACAATAAATGGAAAAATCTAACACTAGCACATGTTGGTGAGGCTATAGATCCAGGGGAACACATACAAGGCTGATATGACTGTAAACTGAAATATTCTACTTGGAAAATGATTTTGTATTATTTTGTAAAGTTGAAGCAGTGCATATTCTAAAGCACAGCAACTCCACCCTAAGTACACATACACAACTTAGAGTAATTCTTGGAAAGGTCACCAAGAGAGCTGTGCAGGGAAGAGTTATAACTGCATTATTTGCAAGAGCAAAAAACTGGAATTAATCCATTGTTCATCTGCAGGTAAAGTGATATACAAATTTTGGTGTATACATAAAATGGAATTTCATGCAACACTGAAATAAAATGAAATACAGGTGCAATCATTAGAAAGCATGATTCTTTTTCTGTCTTTATTTTGTTACTCACCTACCCATACACTAGATAAAGGGTGTGTCAGTCACAAGGTTTTACAATCACATGGTCACACAATAAAATCTATATAGTTATACAATCATTACCAAAGATCAAGGCTACTGGATTACAGTTCAGCAACTTTAGGTAATTCTTTCTAGCTCTTCAAATACACCAGAAACTAAGAAGTCTCTATATAATGAGTCAGTGGTCATAATTGTTAGGTCGGGGTAACAGGGAAGTTCACCATGATTCAAGCTGTGTAAAATGTGCCGCCCCTTCTAGACGTCACCTAACCCTCTTGCTTAAAAACCACCTGCACCTGGACCCAACGGTGAACTCACAACTCCCTACTTTGAGTTCTGTGAGCTCTGCCTGAGAGTGCAGGAATAAACTCGCTCACTCTAAGGTTTCTTGGTCTGCCTCTTCTCTCTTTCGCCTCCTAAACCTTACAATAATCATTTGTTAAAACCTAGTTTCTCAGTTACACCTCCTCCCTTTCATTTAATCAATCCCTCAATCTTCAGGGATAACTGGGCAATGACTATTTTAACTTCTTCATGTTGGAAAGGGGTGCTGACCTTTGGGGTAAAGGAATGAAACTGGTTGATGTTCTTGGAGAGACTGGTACCTCTGGGTTTCAGGACTTATCTGGCATAGGAACATTGAAAATTAGGTGTATTCATCTTCTAAGGCTGCTACAACAAAGCTGCACAAACTGGGTGGCTTAAAACAACAGCAATTTATTCTCTCACAGTTCTGGAGGCTAGAAGTCTTTAATCAAGTTGTCAACAGGGCCATGCTCTCTTTGAAGGTCCTAACAGAGGAAACTTTCCTTGTCTCTTCTGGATTCTGGAGGCCTCAAGAGTTCCTTGGCTTATGACAGCATAACTCCAATCTCTGCCTGTCTTCACATGGCCATTTTCTTTCTGTGTCTTCATCAGCACCAGGTATTCTCCCTGTATGTCTTTGTGTCTCTTCTGCTCTTCTTATAGGAACCAGTCATATTGGACTAGTGGCACCCTAATTCAATATGACCTTATCTGAATTAATTACCTCTGCAATGACCCTATTTCCAAATTAGATCAGATTCTGAAATACTGAGGGTTAGGAACCCCTATATGTCTTTTTGGAAAACGAGAACTCAATCTGTAAAGCTAGAAAACAAATATTGTGGTTATGCTTCACATTATGGGTCAATTTTGTTTAAAGCAACTGAGACCAATAAAGATGGGCTGAGGGGCCCAAAATGTTGCCACTGTGATAAATTAGAATGTGAAGGGGTCTCGCGGCAAGAGATCTCAGAAATCGCCTGCAGACATTCTCTGTAGGAGAAGGCATGAACCTGGTTAGGTTGAAGCTGCTGTAGGTTTATTTGAGTTACAATGAGGCGTGGATGCTGGCGTAGGCAGAAGGAAAATGTGCATACATTGTCCTGGGGTCTCTAAGGTGGCAGCTCAAGGAAAGCATCACTTTCTAAAAGGAAAATATCTCTTGGGAATGCAGGGTAGGGCTACAATGGTGGCAAGAGTTCTGCTGAAACAGATTAGGTTCTGGGAGTCAGAGGAGACATGAATGCAGCGTAGTTTAAGGTAAAGTCCACTGTGGTAGCAATAAAGGATGGGTCCTTGGGTTGTAAAACCTGGAAGGTTTCTATGGCCCACCCTCTCCCCCTTCCTTGTTCAATAGGAATCGCCTACTAATAGCTCATCCAGCAATGTTCGATTCATTCAGAATAAGTAAGAAAAAAAGCAAAGGCACAGGCTCCACAAAAATATTTCATAAGAAAATAATGTGAAGAAAAGCAGCCAAGCTTTCCTCCAGAAGCAGTGAAGGAACTCCAGCTATGAAGACCATAGAGCAAAATGTAAGAACTTAGGAAGGGGCAGTAAGGAGGTATAAAAGCACTGAAGGAGGGGCTAAATGGTAAAGTGTCACATCTGGCAAGGGATTTGGGGCATTAATGTGTAAAAAATGAACAATCAAGAAGGTCCACGAATGGAACAAAAAACATAGGAACAAGTGGGATACCAAATTTGAAAATGAATAGTCAGTGAGAAAAATGGTGTGAGGTCCAAGATTAAAATGAAATAACTGGAAAATTAAAATTAAGTAACCAGATGGATTGTGGAAGATGATGGTGAAAGAAGCTCCAGGAATAAGCTCCTCCACCAGAACAACTATTGAAATGGCAGAAACTGTCTGAGTCAACTACTTTGAGCCTTTGGGGTCTAGCAGAACACTGCAAATTGTGGTGGTGAATTTTACCCTCCCTGCAGTGGCTGCCATTCCTTATCCCGCAGCCCTGTGGCAGGCAGCAGTGGGATCTGCGGCTGCAGACCCTTGTACAGCTTGCTGGTGCTAAGGTGGGACATAAAGACCTAGTTCCCCAAGATCTGGGGTTGGGGCGGGGCATGTATCCAGAATTTATTAAGAGATCCTACAACTCAACAACAAAAAGACAACCCAATTACAAAATGGGTAAAAGACTTGAATAGATATTTCTATAAAGAAAAGCTAAAAATGACCAAAAAGCATATGAAAAGAAGCTCAACTTCATTAGTTATTAAGGGAATGCAAAGCAAAACCACAACAAGATACTATTTCACACTCACTGTAATAGCTACTTTTATAAAATGAAAAATAACAAGTGTTGGAAAGGATGTGGAGAAATAGGAATGCTTGTTCATTGCTGGTGGGCATGTAAAATGGTGTAGCTGCCATAGAAAAGAGTTTGGCAGTTCCTCAGAATGTTAAATATAGAATTATGATTTAAATTACAAATTTACAGTTCTAAGGCCATAAAATGTTCAAACTAAGGCATCCAGAGAAAGATACTTTGACTCCAGAAAGGTCAATGTCTGTCACATGTGACTAGCATCGCCGGTCCTTTTTCCCAGTTCTGTTGATTCCAGCTTCTGATCCCAGTAGTTTTCCCTCTAAGCATGTGTGGGCCTTCACACCCTGATTTCCCTTATTATAGGGAAACATTTATCAAATTGTGACTGTTACCCCTAATGTGAAACCTGGAATGAGGCAAATTCAGTATATGGTGTGCTCCCTCTCACTCATGTTAGAAAATCAGCAGCATGGAGGAAAGTTAAAGCTTTGATAGAGTGTGCCCATGGGTGTTTTAAAAGTTAAATGACAGGAATAAGGTACAAAAAACAAAATTAAGTGATCCAGCAATGAGACTTTCAGACTCATAATGAGGTCTGATTTAACCCAAGTCATGAAGGGAGAGGTGGTCTTACTGTTATAAAGGCCAAGGATTTTACCGCTCCAGGGTGCTGGGAACACTGAACAATGATGAGGGAGGCAGACTTGTGCCTCTACTGAACTAGCACTAGTTAGAATTAAAGCTGCTGGTGGGGAGGGTGGGAAGGCAAGACGCAAGTGTTATGAGTCAGGGTCCAATAGAACACATTCAAGGATCAAACTGATACCCAGTCCCGGAAGATTTTGGACCCCAATGGGAATAATCTGAGAGGGTGGTACAGCCACAGTGAGGCATTTAACAGGGACCTTGCACGATGCTATAGGGAGTTACCAGAATTCAATCTGGCCTCTTGGGAAATGAAATTGCCCAGGTAAGAATATTTGTCTCTCATTCCTATTGGATGAAGACTTATAAGCTGGAAACTGCAAAACAGCGTGAAAAAAAATTAAAGAAGACCTAAGTATATGGCAAAATATCTTTTGGTCATACAGAGGAAAAGTTAATATTGTTAATGACCCAAAGTGATATACAGATTCAATGCCACCCCTATCAAAGTTCTGGTAGCTGCTTTTTCCCCCAGAAATGGACAAGCTGATCTTCAAAGTCATATGAAACTGCAAAGGGCCCCGAGTAGCCAAAACAATTTTGATAAAGGAGCACAAAGTTGGAGGAATCACAATCCCTGATTTAAATTTGTACTGCGTAGCTACAGTAATCAAAACACTGTGGTAATGACATAAAGATGAGCAAACAGTCCAATGGAACAGAATTGAAAGTTCAGACATGGGCCCACACCTCTATGGCCAATTGACTTTCAACAAGGGTGCTCAGTACATACAATGCAGAAAGAATAGTCTTTACAACAAAATAGTGCTGAGACTTATATCTCACATCATATACAAAAATGAACACAAAGTGCATTGAGGATGTAAATATAAATGCTAAAAACTATAAAGCTCTTAGAAGATACCATAGGGGCAAATCTTCATGACCTGGGCTTCAGCAATGGAGTCTTAGATATAATACCAAAAGCATGAGCAACAATAAAAATACAAAAAAATTCTATTTTAAAGAGGTCAAAGGACTTGAACCGATATTTCTTCAAAGAAGACATACAGATGGCCAATAAACACATGAAAAGATGTTCAACATCATTAACCATTAGGGAAATGCAAATCAAAACCACAATGAGATACCACTTCACATAAACAAGGATGTCTACTTTAAAAAAATCCAATTAAAAAATAAGTGTTGGAGAGGATGCAGAGAAATTGGGACTCTGGTACATTGTTGTGGAAACGTAAACAGTGCAGCCACTGCGGAATGCAATATGTGCCTTCCCATATGACAGAGGAACTCTGGATGCCAGCAGCCTTTCTTCAGTGAAAGTATTTCTCTCTTGATGCCTTAATTTGGACATTTTCATGGCTTTAGAACTGTAAATTTAGAACTAACAAATCCCCTTTGAAAAAGCCAGCCCATCTATGAAATATTGCATTCTGGCAGCTTCCAAATACTGAAACACTATATGACTTGGCAATTATGCTTCTTTCAGTATATACTGAAAGAATGTGAAAAGAGGGTCTTAAACAGATACTTGCCCACCAATGTTTGTTGTAGCATTATTCACAATAGCAAAAAAGTGGAAACAACCCATGTATCTATCAAAAAATTAGTGGATAAACAAAATATGTACATATACACATGAAATATTATTTACTATAAGAAAGAATGAAGTTATAAGACATGCTGAAACATGGAAGATCTTGGAAACATGTTCAGTGAAATAAGCAAGGCATATAAGGACAAATTTTGTATGAAGGCAAACGGTGATGTGTTCTGGCCCTTTTTTCCTGAGCTCTGGTTTCAAAATGGCTCAGCTTCTGAGCGTCCTTCTTGCTTCTCCTGCGGTGTTTTCTTTCTCTCCTTCTAAACATCTCCAAGATGTCTCTGCCTTTTTTTGCAAATTCACAGAGATAGAAAGTATATTAGAGGTTACCCATAGATGGGAGAAGATGGAGGAATAAGTATAAAAAAAAAGCTAAGACAAAGTCATAAATGACAAAGAAAGACGGAAAGACAGAAAGAAACAAAACAAAAAGTGCATGGAGGCAGCAGCTGGGATTCCTCTGACCTCCCACCAGGGACGCAGACTGTGTAATCTCTCACAGCAGTGAGACAGATTCCCTATCTATATCCAGATATAGATATATCCAGATGCAGAGACCCAAGCCCAGAGGGATCCATAGCAAGACTTAAGCCTTGGGGTAGGGCAGAATACAAAAGGGCAGCAAGGAGAAATTTTACAAAATGGAGAACCAGGGAAAAGGCAGCAAAATCTTTCCCCAAGCAGCAAACAGCCAGGCTGAGACTACTCAAATAAATTGTTTGGAGACTCAGGTGACAGCGGAAGACATTTCAGGGTCCAGGTCATTGAGGGATGAGGAGTCTGAGAAAACGTGGACAGAGACTGAGTTTCCAGTCCTGGGTCCTGGTGCCCCTCCCCCACCTGTGAGGGAAACAGCAGTGTGAAGCCTGATCCTTGTCTGGGAAACAGCTGCAGACTGGGGCAACTGGAAGAATCCTCTGCTGCAAGTAAAGTGAGGGACACAGCTCCATGTCAAGCCAAATTTTGGCCAGCTGAGTAAGGGCACAGGAACCCAGCAGTTTCAGCACAACAATGGTCAGATACTGCCTGTTTACCAGGAGGTAAACAGCTTCTGAGGACTAGTAAGACACGGAACAGTGCCATCTACTGGACAGGCCAGAAAGTGCAGGGGAATTACAGGACTTTTCAGATCCTCTCCAGACCCTATCCCAGGCCCAGTGGAGCTGATCTACACCCCTTGCATGGGTACCCGGCCCTGTTTTGGCTGAGAAGCATGAAAGATTCAACTGTCAAATCAGTGTCCTAATACAAACCCAGGTCTTGCTGGGCAGAGAAAAACAGATCACTCACAGGCTAGCTGTTGGCTGGGGAAGTGGAAACTTTCAGTCCTCAAGCCTGAAGCCTTTCCACTCAGAGGGCTTGGGAATTGCCAGAAACCTTCTGCCCACAGGCAGGGTCTCATTCAAGGGGTGCAGTGCCCAGCCCCTACTCCTGAGTCAGGGGATTCCAGCACACATGGAGAACAGCAGCCTTGATTGAATTGGTGCCTGAGAACAACCCAGCAGGCTGCTGCAGTGGGGAGAGATAGGGTGGTGGGGAAGAAGGAGCCCAAGAGTGCCATCTGCTAGGAAGACAGAGAAAGTGCACCTGGCAAACTGCTTTTCAATGCAAATCCAAACAACTATGAAATCTTAGGTGAACGAGGGAAACCAACTTTCAAAATGATCTTATCAAGATAATCAAATGCCTAGAAATCAGAGAAAATCACAAAGCACATAGAAATGCAAGAAGATATGGCCAAGCCAAATGACCAAATTAAAAAGATGGAGAAGACACAGAATTTGGAAGAACAAATCAAAGATGTACATACAAACCTCCTAAATAACATCATAGGGCTGACTAAAGACATAAAGGATATCCAGAAGACACTAGTAGAGTATAAAGAAGAATATGAAAGAATAAATATAAAAATAGCAGATCTTATAGAAATGAAAGATACTGTAGGGCAAATTAAAAATATACTAGGGGGGTGCAAGGGTAGTTCAGGGGTAGAATTCTCGCCTGCCATGTGGGAGACCTGGGTTCGATTCCCAGTCCATGCACTTCCCAAACAAACAAGCAAAACAAATAAAAATTCAACAAATGGTGCTGCAATAACAGGATACTCACATGGAAAAATAATGAAATGTGACCCCACCATACAACATAGAGTATATATATATATATATATATATATATATATATATATATATACTAGAGACACACAACAGCAGATTTGAAGAGGTAAAAGAAAGGATAAGCTAACTCGAGGACAAGACAATTGAATGTGACTGCACAAAAGAACAAATGGTGAAAAAGATGGCAAAATTTGAATTGGATCTCAGGGAAGTGACGGACAGCATGAAGCACACAAATGTAAGAATGATTGTGTGTCCCAGAAGGAGAATAGAATAATAAAGGACTAGGAAGAGTATTTAAGGAGATAATTGGGGGAAATTTCCAACCCTCATTAAAAAACATAAACATGCAACTCAAAGAAGCCCAACAAACATCAAATAGAATAAATCCAAATATACCCACTCCAAGACACATAATAATCAGACTCTTAAATGCTTAAAAGAATGAGAAAGTCCTGAAAACAACAAGAGAAAAGTGATCCACACGTACAAGGGAAGCCACGTAGGACTAAGTTCTGACCACTGAATGGTCACCATGGAGGTGAGAAGGCAGTGGTTTGATATAATTAAGATTCTGAAAGAGAAGAGTTGCCAGCCAAGAATCTTTTATCTAGCAAGTTGTCCTTCAAAAATGAGGGAGAGTTAAAAATGTTCACAAACAAATGCTGAGAGAATTTGTTAACAAGAGACCTACCATGCAAGAAATACTAAAGGGAGTTCTATCAGCTGAAAAAGAAAAAAAAAAAAGACAGGAGAAGGAGGTCTGGAGAAGGACACAGAATAGAAGAGTATTGGTAAGGGTAACTTAAAGGATAAAAAAAAGAGAGAGAGAAAAATGGATCTGATAAATAAAAACCAAAGGATAAGATGGTAGATTCAAGAACTTCCCTTAGAGAAATAACTTTGAATGTTAATGGACTGAACTCTCCAATTAAAAGAGACTGGCAGAATGGATTTTAAAATATGATCCATCTATCTGCTGTTTACAAGACACTTATCTTAGACACAAGTATACAAAGAGATTAAAAGTGAAAGGGTGGAAAAGATGTTTCATGCAACCAAAGAAAGCAACCAAAAGAAAGCAGAAGTAGCTCTACTAATATCAGACAAAATAGACTTTAAATGTAAAGAAATCATGAGAGACAAAGAAGGGCACTTCATATTAATAAAAGGGACAATTCACCAAGAAGAAATATCAATAGTAAATGTTTATGCACCTTATTAAGGAGCTCCAAGGTAAATGAGGCAAATATTGGCAAAACAAAAGGAAGCAATAGATGTTTCAACAATAATAGTGGGAGACTAGAAGACACGACTCTCTCCTATAGTTAGAACCAGAGAGAGGATCAACAAGGAACTAGAGAACCTAAATCATGTGATAAATGAATTAGACCTAACAGACACATACAGATCGTTACACTCCCAAACACCAGGATATACATTCTTCTCTAGTGCTCACGGAACATTTTCCAGGATAGATCATATGCTGAGGCACAAAACAGGTCTTAATAAATTTTAAAAGATTGAAATTATTCAAATAACTTTTTCTTACCACAAAGTAATGGAGCTAGAAATCAATAACCACCAAAGAATCAGAACTTTCCTACATATATGGAGGTTAAATAACACACTCTTAATCAGTGGATGTGCTGGTTTGAATCAATTATGTACCCAAGAAAAGCTTATGTTCTTTTAAGCCATATCTGTGCATTCAGGTCTTTTGTGGGTGGGACCTTTTGCTTAGGCTTTTTCTATGGAAATGTGACCCTGCCCAATTCAAGGTGGGTCTTAATCCTTTATTGGAGCCTTTATTCCAAGACACAGACAACTCAGAACAAAGAAACATTTGGAGAAAGAGAAAGAAAACATCCCAAGAGAAGAAAGAATGACCCACAGGAGCTGAGAGAGATATTTTGAAATCAGAATCCAGTAGAGAAGGACCAGCAAGCTTCACCATGTGCCTTCCCAAGTGACAGAGGAATCCCAAGTGCCAGCAGCCTTTCCTCAGAGAAGATATCTCCCTCTTGATGCCTTAATTCATTTTCATGGCCTTAGAACTGTAAATTTGTAATCTAATCAATCTCCCTTGTAAAAGCCAATCCATTTCTGGCAGCTCTAGCAAACTGAAACAGTGGATCAAAGAATAAATTGCAAGAGAAATCAGTAAATATCTGGAGATGAATGAAAATACGAATACAACATATCAAAACTTACAGAATGCAGAAAAAGCAGTGCTGGGAGGGACATTTATTGCACTAAATACCTATATTTAAAAAGAAGAAAGAGCAGAAATTGAGGACTTAGCTGCTCACCTGAAGAAACCAGATAAAGAACAGTAAAGTAAACCTAAAGCAAGTAGAAGAAGAAAAATAACAAAGATTAAAGCTGAAACAAATGAATTGGAAAACAAAAACAATAGGGAGAATCAATAAAACAAAAATTGGTTCCTAGAGAAAATCAATAAAATCAATGGACCCTTAGCCAGGTGTTCTAGTTTGCTAGCTGCCGGAATGCAATATACCAGAAATGGAACAGCTTTTAACT
This sequence comes from Myrmecophaga tridactyla, assembly GCA_004026745.1. Lineage (NCBI taxonomy): Eukaryota > Metazoa > Chordata > Mammalia > Pilosa > Myrmecophagidae > Myrmecophaga > Myrmecophaga tridactyla. The sequence continues at coordinate 2,705 of PVIY010047665.1, read as the reverse complement.
AGGGGAATTTAATGAGTTGCCAGTTTACAGTTCTAAGGCCGAGAAAATGTTCCAATTAAAACAAGTCTATAGAAACGTCCAATTTAAGGCATCGGGGAAAGATACCTTGGTTCAAGAAGGCCAATGACATTCAAGGTTTCTCCCTCAGCTGGAAGGGCAAATGGCAAACATGGCAGCATCTGCTGGCTTTCACGTGGCTCTACCAAAAGGGACTCTCTCCAAAATGTTTCCTCTTTTAAAGGATTCCAGCAAGCAACTCCACCTTCTGTGGGTGGAGACACACCTCCATGGAAATCATCTAATCAAAAGTTAGCACCCACAATTGGGTGGGTCACATCTTCATAGAAACAATCAAAATGCTTCCACCCAGAAATATTGAATGAAGATCAAAGGGCATGGCTTTTCTGGGGTCCAGCACAGATTCAGACCAGTACACCAGGTCACAAAAGAAGAAAAGAGAGAGAATGCAAATAAATAAAATCAGAAATGATAGGGGTGTCATTACCATGAAATTTGAAGAAATAAAAAAAATAATACAAACAACTGTATGCCAAAAAACTAGACAACGTAGATGAAATGGACAGTTTCCTAGAAACAAATGAATAACCTACACTGACGTGAGAAGAACTAGAAGACCTCAACAAGCCAAACACAAGAGATTCAATCAGTCATCAAATACCTTCCCACAAAGAATAGTCCAGGGCCATATGGCTTCACAAAGGAATTTTTTTTCAAACATTTCCAAAAAACTAACACTGTTCCTGCTGAAACTCTTCCAAAGAAAAAATAATAAAAGAAAAAGAAAATTACCTAACTCATTTCATGAAGCTAATATCATTCTAACATCAAAACTGGGTAGAGATACTACAAGAAAGGAAAACTACAGGCCAATCTCTCTAATGAATATAGATGCAAAAATTCTCAACAAAATAATTGCAAATCTAATCCACTGGCACATTAAAAGAATTATACAGCATGACCAAATGGGGTTGTGTTAGTTAGATTCAGTTGTCAACTTGGCCAGGTGAGCATGCCTAGTCCTGTTGCTGCGGACATAAGCCAATGGTACGTGAACCTCATTTGTTGCTAATTACATCTGCAGTTGGCTAGGAGGCGTGTCTGCTGCAATGAGTGACGTTTGACTTAATTGGCTGGTGCTTAAATGAGAGAACACAACGTAGCACAGCCTAAGCAGCTTGGCATTCCTCATCTCAGCACTTGCAGCTCAGCCCAGGCCTTTGGAGATGGAGAAAGAAGTCACCCCGGGGAAAGTTGTTGGAACCCAAGGGCCTGGAGAGAAGACCAGCAGAGACCGTAAGAAAGAACCTCAGTGGAAAGTTAGCTGCCTTTCCTCTGAAGAACTAACAAAATAAATCCCCTTTTATTAAAAGCCAGTCCGTCTCTGGTGTGTTGCATTCTGGCAGCTAGCAAACCAGAACAGGGTTTATTCCAGGCATTCAAGTAGACAAAGAAGGACATTTCATATTAATAAAAGGGATAATTCACCAGAAGGACATAACAATTATAAATGTTTATGCGCCAAATCAAGGGTTGTTCCATACAAGAAAATCAGTCAATATAATAAAACACATTAACAGGTTGAAAGGGAAAACTCACATGATCATCTCAGTTGATGCTGAAAAATTATTCAGCAAAATTCAATATCCTTTTCTGAGAAAAACACTTCAAAAGGTAGGAATCAAAGGAAACTTCCTCAATATGATAAAGGGCATGTATGAAAAATCCACAGCTAGCATTATATTCAATGGTGAAAGGCTGAAAGCCTTCCCCCTAAGATCAGGAATGAGACAAGGATGCCCATTGTCACCACTATTATTCAACATTGTGCTTGAAGTTGTAGCTAGAGCAACTAGGCAAGAAAAAGAAATAAAAGGTAACCAAATCAGAAAGCAGGAAGTAAAACTTTCATTATTTGCAGATGACATGAACCTATATTTGGAAAATTGTGAGAAATCTACAAAAAGCTACTTGAGCTAATAAACAAATTCAGCAAAGTTGTGGGATACAAGATTAATGTCCAAAAATCAATAATGTTTCTATATACTAGTAATGACCTAACTGAAGAGGCAATTAAGAAAAAAGATTCCATTCACAATAGCAACCAAAAGAATCAAGCATCTAGGAATAAACTTAACCAAGGATGTCAAGGACTTGTACATAGACAACTGCAAAATATTGCTAAAGAAATCAAAGAAGACCTAAATAGGTGAAAAGACATTCCCTGCTCATGGATAGGAAGGCTAAGTATAGTGATGATGTCAATTCTACCCAAACTGATCTAAAGACTCAATGCAATACCAATCAAATTCCAACAACCTACTTTGCAGACCTGGAAAAGTTACCAAATTTATTTGGAAGGGGAATAATAAAAAAATTAAAAAATTCTAAAAAAGAAGAATGAAGCGGGAGGAATTACACTTACCGACTTTAAAGCTTATTATAAAACTACAGTGATCAAAAGAACATGGTACTGGCACAAATGTAGACATATTGGTTAATGGAATTGAATTGAGAGGTCTGGAATAAACCCCTGATCTATGACCAATTGATTTTTTTTTGTATGCTGTATGGTGGAGTTACATTTCATCATTTTTCCATGTGAGTATTCTGTTACTGCAGCACCATTTGTTGAATTTTTGTTTGTTTCTTGTATTTTGCTTGTTTGTTTTTGGGAAGGTGTATGG
>PVIY010047664.1:0-17721 GCA_004026745.1 Myrmecophaga tridactyla | reverse complement strand
TAATTACATATGGCCTGGCAATCCCACTATATACCGAAAAGATTTGAAAGAAGGGGCTCAAACAGATGTTTGCACACTGGTGTTCATAGCTGCATTATTCACAATGTCAAAATGATGGAAGTAACATAAGTCTTCTTTAATATATGAATAGAAAAATAAAATGTACGTATATGTACAATGGAATATTATTCATTCACTAAAAAGAATGAAGTCTTTATACATACAACAACATGGATGAGCCTTGAAAACATTATGTAGAATATTAGCCAGACACAAAAGGACAAATATTCTATGGCCTCACTGATATGAAATAATTAGAATAAGAAAATTCACAGAGTCAGAAACTAAAATATGGGTTTCCATGGTACCGGTGAGGATAGGGAATGAGAAGTTAGCTTTAAATATATAAGGTTCTTGTTTTGAAAGAGGTAAATATTTTGATAATGGATGGTGGTGCTGGTAGTACAACATTGTGAACATAATTTACAGCACTGAAATATATATATCTGCATGTGTGTAAAAGAGGAAATGTGAGGTTGTGTATATTGCAATAGAATACAAATTAAAATTAAAATCCATGGAACTGCACTACACAATGAATCCTAAATGAAACCATAATTAGTGGTACAGTTATAAAAATGTGCTATCATCAATTGTAACAGATGTTGTACACCAATGCCAGTTGTTAATAATAGGGTGGTATGTGGTAACCTGTATTTTAAGCATAATTGTTTTTGCAAACCAACTTCTCTAATAAAAAAAAATGTGTGGGCAGCATATAAAAAGAAGTCCTTAGAGGAAAATTGATATGTTTATATAAAAAAATAATGACATTCTCATATCAATAATCAAACCTTCCACCTAAGATACTGGAATAATAAGGCAAACTAAACCTAACACAACCAGAAAGATGGAAATGATAATGGTTTGAGAATAAATTAATGAGGTAATAGTAACTTAAGATAGTCAATGAAACCAAAAGCTGGTTATTTGAAAGGACCAAAAATTGACAAAACTTTAGCTAGATTGACAAGAAAACAGGGGAAAAGATTCAGATTATCATAATTAGAAATGAAAAGGGAGAGATCAATCTTTACAGAAATAAAAAGGGTAGTGTTGTAGTCCTAAGAACAACATTATTGCAATGAAGTGAGTAATTAATCTGAGATGTACAAACTCCTAGAAAGATAAAAGCTACTGAACCTGAGTCAAGAAGTAATAGTCTGAATAAATGTACAAGTGAAAACATTGATTTAGTAATCAATTAACTACCCACAAAAAATTGCCCACACCTAAATTGACTCACCAAGGAATGCTACCAAAATTTTAAAGAAGAATTAATGGTATTTCTCACAAATTCTTTCAAAAAATAGAAGAGGGGGAATAGTGCCCAACTTATTTCAATGAAGCCAATAATACCTGATACCAAAACCATAGGAAAACAAATTACAGAATAATATTTCTTACAAATATGGGAGCAACAATTTATAAAAAAAAAAAAATGGTAGCAGGCTGAATCCAGCAAAATCTGAAAGCAATTATGGGCCATGGCAAGTGGTATTTATCCCTAACATAGATGAAAGACTGAATGCTTTCCTTCTAAGATCAGGTACAAATACAGAATGTGCATTCTTGCCACTTCTGTTCAGCATTGTGTGGAGTTTCTGGGCAGTGCAATTGTGCAAGAAAAAGAAATAAAAGCCATTTAAATTGAAATGGATGAAGTAAAATTATCTTTGTTCACTGAGGACATGAATTTTATCTAGAAATCCTACGGAATTCACAAAGAAACCATTAGAATTCTTAAAGGTTTAGTATTGTTGCAGAAATCAAAATCAATATAAATAAATAAATTGTATTATTCATCTCACAAAGTTAAGAAAACAACAACATTTATAGTAGCATCAAAAATTTAGAAATAAACTTAGCAAAAAAGTGTAAAACATTCACTAAAAACTACAGAATGTTGAGAATCATTAACAAATTTAAATAAATGGAAATCATTTCACATTCATGTATCAGAAGACTTAACATCGTTAAAATGACAATGCACCCCATATTAATCTACAGATTCAATACAATCCATATTAAAACCTAGTTGATTTCTTTGTAGAACTTGACAAGCTAGTTCTAAAATTCATATGCAAATGTGAGAGACCAAGAATAGCAAAACATGACCTAGAACTTTCTGAACTAAATGAACCATATCCATGGCTCTGTTTTCCTATTGCTTTCCCACATGTCTTTGTGATCCAGAGTGTGGGTCAGGGAATGAATAAGAAACAATGTCCTCAGAATGTATTTATTAATATAATCCACTCTCCTCAGGGCTATGTATTCACAGAAGAAATAGAGAAGTTGTCCATTTTCTCATCAAATACTTGGAGGGGACACATCTGCAAGGTATCAAGGTATCAAGTAGACTAAGGTATCGAGTAAGTGGCTGGCATATGCTCAGGCATATTGTGAACACAAGAGTAAGATATAGGTAAGAAAACATACATCATGGTCTACTTGGGGAGGCATGGGCATCAGTAGGAGAGGTCAATCTAATCAATGCTATAGGTACTGGTGTCAAGAAAGGTGTCAGTCCAGGAATGCTTCTATCTCTGAGCTGTAAAGTTCTCCAGAATCCTGAGTCAGGATTGAATATCACACACTTTATTTTGTTGTTTATTTTTGTCTCACCATAGATATAAAATATCTGAAGTTGGGAACATCATGTATTTTATTATCGTTTAGTCCCTAAAAAAAATCAATTTTCTGGATCATTGGTTCCTCTCAATAAATATTTTTCAATGAATTTATGTTTAGTTTGGGATAGGATAAGTTCATTTACATTAAAAACACTTCTCCTATATGGCAGGCACATTTATGCCATTGATTCCTAAATAATTGTGGGTCACAGTTTCCCTCAAGGATTAAGTGGGTGCTATGGACCTTCTCCCGACTTATGTATGCAAATAAGCAGGCAAAAGCAGATATTTTACAACCAACCTCAAGTGCTTTATTTCCACCTTGAATTGTACATCTCAATCCATTATCATTTACTGGACTTCAGATTTATAATGAATTTCAAGGACAGGAAAGGAAACGTAATTGATCTGAGGAGGGCCCAGAAGTCATTATTCAGTTCCTGCTCTTTCCCTAGCCTGCACTCATTAAAGATTTAATTTCCAACGTGAGCATTCCCTCTGAGGAGCTGCTTCTTTTCTCCCAGGCTTTTCTATATTAGTACCATTTAATCCAAAGAGTGAGAAATTGGAGGGAAGAATTTATAAATCACCAAAGATCCATGCCATGTGAATGCCTGAATTAGCATATGTATCATATGACTATTCTCATGCGTAATGAGCATGTGGTCCCTATTACATCTGCAATGACAGTCCACCCTTTTACCCCCTGAGCTGTCTTTGTATGTTATCATAAAAAGCCACTTTGCAACAAATTTTTAATGTAGGCAGTAACCCATAGGCTTACCTATGATTGTGGGGATTTTTCAATTCCAGGGGCCCACAATAAACTCAACTTTATTTTTCATTTATGATTTAAACTATTCTTAATTCCATTTTATGTTATGAGAAAAAAATTAAAACTGACATTTTAAATGGAAATTTTATGAAACACTGGAAATTACTCCCATGTTTTCTGTTTATCATCCATTAATCATCGCTATGTGCACGTATGTTAACAGAATATAACAATAATGGCACATCATCTTGTGTTATACTGTTTTCAATAAAGTTATTTTCTGGCCCAGTATAGTCATCTAATTATGTTTGGGGTTGCATTAACAAATAAAACTCACAAACATGATCAAATTTTCAGCAACATCTTTTACTTCATATGCATTAGCAGATATTAAACTTTTGAAAAAAAAGTTTAGCATCCTTGCCTACTACTTATTTAAAATTCAGTTTCAACATTATCAGATCACTTTAAATCCTACATTTTTAGTTTAATTTTTTCAATACTAGATCACTAGGCAAAATTCTGAATTCATGGCTGAATTGTGTGGTAAAAGTTTCTTGTGAGAATTTTCCCCACTCTGATATTTCTGAGGTGAGCTCCAGCTGAAGGCTTTTTCACTTTGACTTTAGGATTGGCATTTCCTCACCATGAAAACTTTAATATTGATGAAGGAATTCAAAGCATGAAGACTTCCCTTCATTCGTTACACACAGAGTGTTTTATCCAATGTGAAACCTCATGAATTTTTACAAATCTTGCCCTGTTAAGTAAAGGATTTTTCATACTTATTTCATCAGATAACTTCTCCAGCAAAAGTTTTCTGTTGCTCCCATAGACTCTCCTTCTCATGGTAAAGATTTTCCTGTCCGATTAGCTGTTTCAGGTGTTTTTCCTACTCTGAGTTTTTCTTGTGTACACCAAGGCTGGAGCTCAGATGCAATTACCTAAAGGCAAATACTGATATACGGCTCCTTCAACTACAGTGCAATCATGTTGTCCAAGGATAAATTGTAAATAAAGGCATTACACATTGATTACATTGACATACAATTGTACTTCTGTGTGGGTTCTTTCATTTATTTGAAGTTTAGAGTGGTGGTTTTAGCCTCTTTTTTTTTGTTTTTTAACTTTATTTATTGTATAGTGTAACATATATACAAAGCAAAGAAATAAAAAAGCAGTAGTTTTCAAAGCACTCTTCAACAAAGTAGTTACAGGACAGATCCCAGGGTTTGCCATGGGCTACTATATGATCCTCACATAGTTTTCCTTCTAGCTGCTCCAGAATATAGGAGGCTAGATGGCTTAAATATTTTTTATTACAATCATTTTTTTCCTTCTTCTGTGTGAAAAATAACATATATACAAAAAAGCTATGAATTTCAAAGCACAGGACCACAATTAGTTGTAGAACATATTTCAGAGTTTGACATAAGTTACAATTTCACATTTTTAGATTTTTACTTCTAGCTGCTCTAAAATACTGGAGACTAAAAGAGATATTAATTTAATGATTCATCATTCATATTCATTTGTTAAATCCTATCTTCTCTGTATAACTCTACCATCACCTTTGATCTTTCCATCCCTCTCTTTAGGGTTCTTTGGGCTATGGCAGTTCTAAACTTTTCATATTTGAAGTGTCTGTCACTAATATGGGATAGAGAGCTGGAACTATCTGATATTCTGGAGAGGCTGGGCTGGGTTTCAGGACTTATCTGGACCAGGGACCCATCTGGAGGTTGTAGGTTTCTGGAAAGTTACTCTAGTGCATGGTACACTTATGGAATCTTATATATTGTCCTAGGTGTTCTTTAGGATTGGCTGGAATGGTCCTGCAGAGGGTTTAGCCTCATTTTTATCGTAACATTTTTACTGTGAGTTCTTTCATCATCTAAGGGCAAAATATTGACAGAATGCTTTCCTACATACATGGCATTCATATGATTTCTCACTAGTGTCACGTAAAATTAGAACAATTAGTGAAGTTTTCCCCACATATTTGGCACTCATATTGTTTCTTTCCAATGGGATCTCACTTTTTTCATCTAAGGATGGAATATTGACTAAAGGCTTTCCCACCTAGAAGACACCCATATGATTCCCTTCAGCGTTAGAGCGCTTATGTTTTCTAAATATAGAAGGATGAATGAAAGTTTTCATTCATATTGTTTCACTCCACTGCGAGATTTCTTATGTTTCTAAGGTTGGAAGATTGGCTGAAGGTACGCTTACATACATAGCAGCCATATGATTTCGCTCCAGTTTGAATTCTCTCATTTTGTCTAATGGCACAGGTCTTCTGAAGGCTTTTTCACATAGATAATAGTCATTTGATGTACTTAAAGCGTGGCTTTGCTTATGTTGATTACAAGATGACTGGCACTGAGGGCCCTTTGAAATTTTTTGCTGACATAGGGCTTGTGAATTGGCACATATTGAGTCAAATGTAACTGTGATTAAAATTTTCTGGCAAATGATACATTAAAATGCATTCACCTCAGGTGGGCCACCATGGTTCACTGGCAGAGCTCTCACCTGCCACGCTGGAGACCCCAGTTCAATTCCCAGTGCCTGCCCATGCAAAAAAAAAAAAAAAAATGCATTCACTTCAGTATGAGAAATCTGCTGTTGGAAAGAACAAAAGTAATAGCTAATTATTTCCTTGAATATATTAATTAATTCTACTTTCTACGTATGAATTCTGGATTGATCATGTATTGAGTCTCCAATTAAATTTTTTTCACATTACATGCACATGATGTATTACTCTCTACACACAAAGATTTTATCTTTTGTAGCATCTCATGTATAGCTTCTTTAATTTTGAACTCTTCATAATGTTTCAAAGATTAGGTATATGATACATGCTTATGTATATATACATGCAATTGTCCTATTAAAAGACCCCATGTTATTGTTTTGAGCCCAGGTTAATATTTCCCTAAATTGAAATTATTGAAAACTTTGTGCTGGAACAACACTTAATCCCAGCTTTAATTGCACTTAGGTGATTGTGGTGAGCTCCAACCGATCTCTGAATTTGGATGACACTGGAAGACAAATGTTCACATATCTGAAGCCTCCCTTTGACAGGATGGATATGACTTTCTAGCAGATGTGTTGCATACGTCTTCTTTTTTTTTTAAGGTCACTTCCCCTTCCTAAAACAATAAATTAAAATAATGCTTGTGACTTTAGAGGAAAGAACATTTTTAAAAGTCCCAACAGTCCCAATAGGCATGTGACTATGCATCAAATATTGTCACTTACATGGGGAAAAAAAGTAAAATTAAGGTATAATCTAGGAAGTAGAAACACTTTTGGGGAAATTGACAACTAAAATATTTTCAATATTTTTAGAATTAAAGTGAGGGAGAAATAACATTAATACTGAATGTTGGGGAAGTAAAAAGAGGGAATACCCTCAAAGAGGAGGGCTAAGACTATTCCACTTTGTGAAAGCTTGACTCCAATAAGGATACTAATATCCCTTTCTCTAAATCCAAATACGATGACAGACAGATATTTGAATAGAGATTAATACATGTGTGGAATGATGACACTTTTTGATGAATTTTCCCCTGATAACCTCACCTGTATTTCAGAGACTATAACTCAATTAAGGAAATCTTTAGGTGATATTTCCAAGGACCTGTTCATTCATTGGCCACACTGCCTCTTATATTTCAGCACAGGTTCCCGGAGCACACCTAGACTCTAGCCATAGAGAAATCCGAATCCTTATTTCTGCAGTTTCTCTTCTTGTTCCAAATGGGAAAGCATATCTGATTTACAGAACTGAAACCCTGTTTATGGGAAACAGAAATGTGCATTTTAACTTCTGTGCTGTTAATAGCATATAATCATCAAGTGTAGGGCAGGCTATCTAGAAGAATAAGGTAACATTGAAGGTCAGCACAGGGAAACACACTTTCAACATAGGATATTGAAAATTCTTCGCTAGCAAAGCAATGACCCCTAACCTTGTGTGAAAAGGCATGAAGTGCTTCAGGTTGTTGATGTCCATTCCCAAGATCAAAGACTGTACTATCATGTATAACCTGGTATCTCCCTGGAACTTTGGCTACCTGTGTGACACCTAAGACTCAGAGTTGGAGTCCTGTAGCTCTGAAAATCAGCATTGTTACATCAACAATTGCTAAAGAAACTGAAAAAGAGACCATCTTTCATTTAGTGATAAGAATGAAGCCAGCTGGGTGGGGACTAAGTAAATCAGAACACAGGGTTAAGGATGACATTGCCTGTATTTTAGAACTTCACCTAATTATGAGACCAAAGGAAAAGGGGTTTATTTTGTCAAAAAAATCTCAATTTTCTGTAGCATATAATCTAACTCAATCTGTCTGAATAGCTCATTTAAACAACCCAAACACATGGAGCCCAGAATGGGAATGAGGGCTAGTAATCTGTATAGCTTAATGTAACACCTATATACATCCCAGAGTATGTTGAGCAGGTAATTAAAAAGTATTGGCAAAGTCTTTTGAGGGATGGAAGAAAAAATATGGAACAATTAAACTTTACTGCTGGGGAGACTCCTGATACTGTCTCAAATATTAGTGCCTCCCAAGTCAATAGGCCAAGCCCTTGATCTTGAGGCTTATTCTTGTGAAGCTTATTTCTGTAGTGGAGAAGCAAAGTCTATCTATATTTATGCCTAAGAGTTACTTCCAGAAAACCTTTTTTGTTTCTCAAATGTGGTTTCTCTCTCTCTAATTCCAACTCTGCAGAGTACCCTTGATCTTGAAGCTTGCTCTTGTGAAACTTATTAACTCATAGAAAAGCTTCACCTATCTATAGTTATGCCTAGGAGTTACTTCCGGAGTGCCTGTTTTGTTGCTCAGGTGTGGCCTCTCTCTCTAAGCCTAATTCTGCAAGTGAAATCATTAACCTCCTCCCACGTGGGACATGACTCCCAGGGATGAGCCTGACCCTGACACCATGGGATTGAGAATACCTTCCTAACCAAAAGGGGGAAAAGAAATGTAATAAAATAAGGTATCAGTGGCTAAGAGAGTTTAAATAGTGTTGAGAGGCGATTCTTGAGGCTACTCTTATGCAAGTTTCAGCTAGATATTGCTAATTACCAAGGTTTGCCAACCCCCAACAAAACCCTTCCTGCCAACCCTAAATAACACCCAGGGCTTTATCTTGGATTATACAAATGTTTCATGCACTAAAATTACTATCCAGAAACCTATGACCTCCAGATGGTTTCTGGGCCAGATAAATCCTGAAAACCAGAGGGCCAGCCACTACAGGATCATCAACTAATTCCACTCCCCTATCCCATATTATCAATACCCCTTTCTAACATGAAAAAGTTAGAATTGGCATAACCTAAATATCCCTAAGTATTGGGAGAAGGATCAAAGGAGAAGGAGGAGTTATAATAGAGAAATAGGATTTAACAAATGAGTATGACTACTGAATCATTATATTGATATTTATTTTAGTCTTCATTGTCTTGGAGGAGCTAGAAGGAAAAACCTAAAATTGTGGTACTGTAACCCATACAAAACTCTGAAAGCTGTTCTGTAACAACTTGTTACAATGTACTTTGAAATGGATTGCTTTTTTGTATATGTTACATTTTACAATAAAAAATGTTAGACTGCAGTATCCTCCGTCTTTTTATGCAAGGAGAAATTCTATTTCCACAGGATTGGATAGTGTTTTTAAAAATATCTAATATACATAAGCTGCATTAGAACAATCTATGCTGTATATGAAGATTATAACTGTTATTGTACTATTGTGCTCTGAAACCTCATAACAGTGTCTAGAGCATTATAACTATTTGGTGAATATTTATTCCAATTATTAATCCATTGAAATAGTATTCATTGAATTCTCAACAATGGAATGAGTGTCAGAAAATGAATAGCAAGAAAGACATTAGATGGCTTAACAAATACAAGTTTTGAAATATCAATGAGCCAATGTATAAAGTTCTTCCTATCTAATCAAAACTTATTAAGTGATAAGTAAGTGATATATGTGATAAGTCTATTATTCATTAAAATGGCAGAAAAAAATCTTGAAGCAGTGTGCACCATTCTGCAGAACAGAACAAGCTTCATAGACAACTCAGGGTCAGTAGATTCTTTCTCCCACAACTCTACAAAACTCAGGTGGTTTTATGAAATGTGAGGGTAGACAGTTCAGTAGCACAAACCAGGGGCCCTGAAACTTTTATACTGAAGTAAAGTCTTAGGCTATTGCTTCCTGTGGTAGGAGGCCTCTCTTAGTCAATTTTCTCCAGGATCTCCAAATCCCAGTTATTATCTCTTATATCTCCACCTTAACTCCCTTCTCAAGGATAAAATACCTTATTTACTTGTTCTGATCACTTCAGTTCTTCAGAGACTTTCACAGGGTCTAAAATTTTACTATACTCTCCTCCTATATGCGCAAACTAAATTAAGGAAAGAGTATTTTGTATTCATTTCTTCCACTTACCAAATTTGTACAAAGGTTATTAACAAACAGAGAAAAGCATTCATTGGTGTCAAGGTGTAATGGGAATTTCAAATGTCTTTTGAAAATGTGCAATTACACTGTATCAAAACTTTAAGAAATTTACTATCGGAGGAAATAACTAACTTTGCATTGTCTTTGGTGCCCAAAGTTTCTCCTTCTGTCCTGAACAGTGTATGTCTCTCCCCAAGTAATTATTCTCACTTGATGATTCCACTCACCTTCCTCCCTTTTGGACTAAGTTTTGAATTTACTCATCACTATCTCCAGATAATCATAACAATCCTAAGCACATTACAACCAACAGCATGGTAAGTGAATTAAGTCCACCAAGTCCATGAACTATATGAGGAAAATAAAGCCTCTCTCATATTTTCTGTGAATACATAGCCTTAAAGGAGGCTGGCATAAATTATTGTAAATGTGGAAGAGAGATAATTCTTTACTCAGTTACTAATCCATAATAGTCCTGCGGAAAGTTTAGTGGATTGCAGATCCCTGAGTATCTCCTAAATGGACTTAGAATATCCATGCTAATTCAATAAAGCTGCACATTCTGGAATATGCATTTAATTTTAGCAGAAATAGCAGGTTCCTACTCACCAGTGATTACATTGTCAATAACTCAGCCTTCAATGTCTTCCTCTGGTTTTTCACTCACAGACAATCCAAGTTCAAAGCAGGCAATGCTGAGATGCAGAAAGAAGCCATGGGATTCAAGACTTGCCCACAATTTCTAGAAACACCTCTTATGTATAACCAAAATTTCACAGAACCGATAGAAATCTTCAGTATGATCTAAGAGAAACAGGGGGAGGGTGTTCATCTCCCAAACTCAAATGTAAGAAGGTGATAGCTATTGCTTCTAATAATGAAAGTGTGACTGCAGATATCTTACTGATATGAATATGAAAATCATTGAGTTTCTTGTGTTAATTATGCCATGGTGTTCAGAATTTTTCAATCCCTCCCTGATTCAAAAAATAAGTTTCCCTAACTTATATCACCTGTGGATTTTTGTCTCCACCTACAAGTAGATATGGTGTAATTTCTCATATAAGTATTCTTGGTTATGCACCAGCAGTGGTTCTCCAATTTCCTTCCCAGCACCCTGGACCCTTACTCTTTTCCTGCTCTAACCAGCCCCTGCCCCCTCTGTATGTACTTGCCTTAAATCATCTTGGTTTAACCCCATGGGATTGCTGTAAAAGTCATTCTCTCAACCCTGACTTTTATATTTCCCCCCTCAATAGATTTTGATTATCAATCATGCAACTTAAAATCAGTTCTTCATGGGGTTAATGAATTCAAGGTCTCACTTGACTTGGTGGGATCACTGATGCCTATCCTCCAAATCAAGACCTTAAAATTGCCTAAGAAGGTAGTAGGAGTATCTGGGTCATAAGATTTCTGTCATATCCCACAATATTCATACGTAAAGAAGGTTCAGAAAATATAGAATGGCTGGGCTTAGGAGGCTATCTAGTTGCTCCATCAGATATTTTAGTAAAGCACCTACAGAAATCCAGCCCTATAATAATTCATTAATGTGAACCTCACTGCATTTCTCATTCTCTCTGTGCATGTGTTTCGTGTGAAAGGATAAGAAGTTTTCATCTATAAATGATCTCCTAAAACATCAATAATTAAATGTATTTAGTGGACAAATGATGATAATTCAAAGTAAGCATAAGTATGATGAACTGACCGGTTTTGTACCCCAGATCCAGAAAAAAAGGTGTATTAAGTGTGATTGTATGCATATTTCACCTATTTAATCTTCACATTAATCCTGCCGTCTATAATTTGTTTACCAATTTAACAGTAACATAATCAGAGGTTCAGAAATCTTTATTGATATGAGAGTATTGTACATCTAGAATTTGCTCTGCCTGTCTACCAAGTTCACAGGAGTTTTGTACCACACCTAAGTTTTATCTGAAATGTCCTTTTCACTTCAATAATCAGGTGTCCCACTATGTGACCAGGGTTTCCTCTCCTACCTTATCCACATAAATACTTCTCAAACTACATTCTCTTAAAAAATAGGGACCCCTCTTGCCAAACATCAGCCTCTATAGTGCCTTAATTTACTGCCCTGTTTAGTCTACAGTTACTCAATTTAGCAGATACTTAACCAGAACCATATTGTGACCCTCTGATTATTTGCCACATCTACCAATCACAACTCCAGTAGTCAATGGCTCCCAATACCTGCATTTTTCCATGACTGCATCTGACAAGCACTTGACTAGGACACTGATCCTGGACTAAGGAGAGCCACAACTCCTAGTGGCTTTGAAATGTATATGGTGGCCCTACTGTATCTTGCTAGTTAAATCATTCTTACATTCTGCATAAATGCTCCATATCTCCTCCATGCATTTTGAATCTCACATATTTACCCTCATTTCAACAGGTGGAATTATCTCCTTCTAAGCAGATAGATTATGTAATTTGCCAAATGAATTGAACCATGGCCTTCTTTTAGTGACTTTCTTTTTCCTCACTTTCTTTGTCTTCACGCTATTCTTATCCATCCTTCTCCATGTCCTCTACGAATAAGTCCTCAAACAACACTAATGGAGCATCTTCAAACTAAATCATAGCCTCTTCTCTACTCCTTTTATACACTGCATGTGATCTAGTTTAGAGAAGATATTATATTAATCAGGTGTGTAGGTAAAACACTTCATATTAATTAATGCACAAGTTCCTCCCTGAGCTGCAGTGGGTGTCAGGCTTACAATACTACACGTTATGTCCCTCCATAGGAGCAGGCTTGAGAGTCAATTGTGTCTTTTTTTTTTTTTTTTCACTCTGGCAATCATAGCTCCAGGAGTTACATTCTTTGTACAGTGTAGCACAGCAACTTTGTTCCTCTGGAAAACAGGAGAGTAGGCTCTAGGGTTTTATTGACCTCTTTCATCGCTTCCTGTGCCACTATCTGAGGCAGTCTGGTGGCAGTCCTCACTGAAGAGCCAAATTGACTGAGCCTTTTCGGCAGGCAGTGCTACAGGTGTCTGTTGTAGAAAGGTATTTTTAGTAACAGCATTTTTGCATCTACTTCTGGAGCATATCCATGTGATTTGCCTGATATCTTTGTAGTTTTAGGGAACGCATAAACAGATCTAGCCAATAACTCAAATGGGGAAACATCGTGCATGTTACTGGGAGCCTGGTTTACACAGGTAAGCCCCTCGGTCAAAACAGAAGTTCAATTTTTTTCTTCATATTTTTACTAGGAAACAGAAAACTATGAGTAGCAACACTATATTGTTGTCTAATATGCAGATCAGGAACAAACAGAAGGTTAGAAAATATTTTAATTTCTATAAAATTTTCTAATATTTTCTTATGTAACACATCAAATGAACTTAGCTATTTTTAGCACTTCATTTTTTTTACATGGCGAAAGAGCAGATCTTTTGCAACTGTTTTGAATAAAAAGATATCCTTCAGGGTTTGACCTTGAGAAAACAAAATGTTAAAAGTTGTCAAGTCTGAAATAAATTTTGGCTCCTTATTTAATTAAAATTAAAGAAAAGACTTAGCTCTTTTAAAAGGAAGACTTGCTTTACTTAAATAATCAAGGACATGATAAAGTCAACATAAAGTACAAGAAACATAGACTTTCTGCTCTTTACACTGACTACTTAGAAATATTTTTTGTAACTTTTCACTAAAACTGACCAATAATTTAAGAGAACCTTGTCACTTTAACAGAGAGAAAACTAAATTTTAGTTTTCATCAGTATATTATTTGATGCTAAAATTTTTTTTCACTTTTTAACTTTTTTATTGTATAATATAACATATATACAAAGCAAGGAAAGGAAAAAGCAATGGTTTTAAAGCAGTCTTCAACAAGTAGTTACAGGACAGATCTCAGAGTTTGTCATGGGCTAACATACCATCATCTCAGATTTTTTCTTCTAGCTGCTCCAGAACATAGGAGGCTAGAAAGAATATATTTTTTCTCATCATCTTTTTTTTTTTTTTTTTGGAAAAAATCACATATATACAAAAAAGCACTAAATTTCAACATGCAGCGCAGCAATTAGTCATAGAACAGATTTCAGAGTTTGTAATGAGTTACAATTCCACAATTTTTTTTTTTTTTACTTCTGGCTCTTCTAAGATGCTGGAGACTAAAAGAAATATCAATACAATGATTTAGGAGTCACATTCATCTGTTAAGCCCCTACCTTCTATGTATAACTTCACCATCACCCTTGATCTTTCTTCCACTCTTTGGGCTATGTCCACTCTAACTTTTTCATGTTGGAAGAGCTGTCAATACTAAGGGGTAGGGAAGTGGAAACAGCCAATGTTCTGGAAAGACTGGCCCCTCTAGGTTTCAGGCCCTATCTGATTCAGGGAACCATCTGGAGAGTGTGTTTTCTGGAAAGTTACCATAGGGCATGGAACTTTTGTAGAATCTTTTATATTGCCCTAGGTATTCTTCAGGATTGGTTGGGCTGGTTTTAGTTGGAATTTGGCAAGTTATGATAGGTAGGAATGTCTAACTGAAGTTTGCATAAGAGTGACCTCCAGAGTAGCCTCTCGAGTGTATGTGAACCCTCTCAGCCACTGATACTTTATTTGTTATACTTCTTTTCCCCCTTTTGGTCAGGATGGCATTGTTGATCCCATGGTGCCAGGGCCAGACTCATTCCTGGGGGTCATCTCTCATGCTGCCAGGGAGACTTTCACCCCTGGATGTCATGTCCCATATGGGAGGAGGGCAATGATTTCATTTATAGAGTTGGGCTTAGAGAGAGTGAGTCCACATCTGAGCAACAAAAGAGAGCCTCCAGAGGTAACTCTTAGGCACACCTATAGGTAGGCTAAGCATTTCCACATACATAAGCTTCACAAGAGCAACCCTCAAGATCAAGGGCTTGGCCTATTGATTTGTTTGTCTTTAAGGTTTGACAGAGTATCAGGGGTTTTCCTGGTGGTTGATACTAAAGCTTTTAAAAACTTTCTAGACAGAACAGTCAAGTCTTTTTAAACCTTGACGGTAATTTCCTTTTCCACAAATCTTTTGTGACTTACCATATCTATTCAGATTTTGTCCTATATTTTCTTCTTTCTCATTCTGCAACAACCAGTTATTTAGGATGAAATTACTCTCTTTTTCCTTTTAATAAAAACACAAACTTTATCTCTTACATACTTAAGTTACCAGAATAATTTTGTAAACAATTTTCAAGCAAAGATCTCACATCAAAATCAAACTTATAAGAATAGTGCTAAATACTTAGAACACTTTAATAAATAAATGAGTTTTTAAAGCAATAATATACAATTTGAAGAAGAATTATTGGCATATATAGGTATTACGTTTGTTCCTTTAAAAAACATTGATTCAATTTATTTTATAAAACAAATTTAGTTGCAAGATGGTATTGAAATGTAAAGTCTTATTCTTACACTACTTTTCACCATTGTCCAATTTATACTATGGCCAGACAACATTACAACAGAAAATCAATTTCTTTTTCTTAAAGGGATCCCCCTCAAATTTAGACTAATTATTTAAGATACAGCTCAGAAGGGACATAGCTGGCACATCCTGAGAGTTTCCCATGGCTAAGTAGCACTAACAAAAATCACCAGTACAAAACATCAAGACAGGAGCTTTTCAAAGTTTACATGTTCACTAACTTAAAAGCAAAGAAGTCTGGGGTGGTGCACCAGTGGCTCAGTGGCAGAATTCTCACCTGTCATGCCAGAGACCTGGGCTGGATGCCTGGAGCCTGACCATGTCCAAAAAAAAAAAAAAAGCAAAGAAGCCTGATGGCAAAAGATGCACATCAGGAGTTTCCCAATAACAAACAACTTCCCCAATTCAAAAATACAAAATACAAAACCAACGGGGAACTACAAATTGGGGTGACAGATGGTGGGGCTCTAATCCACTGCATCTATCTTTATGAGCCCAGACCAATTCAATAGTCTGCTTAGCAAGAATAGACTGTCAAAGTGAAATTAAACACAGCATAAAAAAACAGTGAAAGCAAGTGCATATCAGAAGAGAAAATATACACTTACCTAGCACAGAGAAAATCCTAACTTTAAAATCACCTTCACACAAATGTACCTAGTATTCACCCATGGCAGAAGACTCACCCAGAAACTCCAAATTTAGTCCTTCAGGGAAATCCCCAAGCAGTTGCTAAGCATGGGGCTGAGGTTCTATGGAAGCCCCGTGGTCAACAGAACACAGATGAGGGCTGCATCTCAAAGCATCTTAGGGCTCACTTCAGAGTTGCAAAACTGGTACCACAAGCCCACCTGATCTGGTGCTACAGAGAAGAAACACATCTCTCAGTGTGAAGGTGATTTATTTCAAGCACACTTGAAAGGAACTGGAGGAATCATCCTAAAACCAGTTTGAAGGGGGACGTAAGTTAAGGTTTCTATAGGTAAAGAAAAGGGAGGAAGGTGTTTAAAAAAAACTAAGTAATGGCCACCAGATGCATTCTTGTTAGGTCAGCAGTGTTTTGGGTGCTATTCGAGGAGGGCACAGGCGAATTTCTTAATCCTGTGTTGTTTCGAGCACATCTTGTTTCATCTTTAGTGATTCGATTTACATATTGATGTACACAACCTTTTTTGCACAGGATCTTCATGATTCTTTCTTTAATCGACTACTCAGGAATGTCAAACTTTTGTGTTTTGAGGAGGAAGTCACCGATTCACTGGGCCACAGGGTGTTCTTGATGCTATTTTCTTATCTTATTCCTATAAGCAGAACTGAGAAAGTTTGGTAAATGTCCTTCTGTGAACTAAGTATAAAGAGTGGACAGCTCAGGTAAGGTATTTGAAGACCTAAAACAGCTCAAGTGAAGGAATTTTTAAACAAGCATGTTTTCCAGCAATCAACCAAAACCAAAACCATAGGAGGCAGTGAAGCCAACTAGAGGCAGATTCCACAGGAAAACAGAATTTTGTTTTTCTCCCAAAGTTCTGAACTGCTCAGCTTGTTCCTCTTTGGTCAATTGCTCCCTGTATTTTGTCTTCTTTTTACATTGGGAAAAACAGTTGATAAACTAAACCAGTCCTACATTCCAGGGAACATACCCTTTTATGACGTCCAGGCTTCATTCTGCAAGACACACTCTGTTCACTTAGATTGGATTTATCAGTTAATTAAAAATGTAAAATATCATAAAATGTTAAAAACACTTTTCATCCTTTATTCATTCAATAAATACTTTTGACTAAATTTATTGTACCAGTAAGTTTCTGGATCACAAAGAAACAGCAGGGAACCAGATATATTGGGTGTCTGTATGCAAAAGCTGAAATTCTCTGGAAAAAATTTGAAATTAAAAATAAAAAGCAGATAGGTAAATATGAACATTTTTGATGTACACAAAAGATATGACAAATAGAAATGTTATCAAGATGAAAAATGGGGTAGGGGAATGGTAGGACAATTTAATGTGGTTAAGTATCCTAAGAAAAATAGAAAACCAATTTTATAGCTTTTTTCTTTTTTTTTTTTACAGGGGGAAGTAAATTAATGTTTATGTGTCTAACAAAATATACTGGATCATTTTATTATATCCTCACTAAGAATAGAAAGATATTTTAATGGAATCCAAGAGTCTTCCTTTTCATAATATCATAATTTTAATTTTGTTTTGACTGAATATTGTTGAAAACAACATTTCCTGGAAAAAATAAGCATGAGAATGTCTTTGTTAAAATTCATAAATATATTTAAGAAAA
>PVIY010047663.1:0-17662 GCA_004026745.1 Myrmecophaga tridactyla | reverse complement strand
CTGCGGACATAAGCCAACAGTACGTGAACCTCATCTGTTGCCAATTACATCTGCAGTCAGCTAGGAGGCGTGTCTGCTGCAACGAGTGATGTTTGGCTTAATTGGCTGGTGCTTAAATGAGAGAATGCAACATAGCACAGCTAAGCAGCTCGGCATTCCTCATCTCAGCACTTGCAGCTCAGCCCAGGCCTTTGGAGATAGAGAAAGAAGTCACCCCGGGGAAAGTTGTTGGAACTCAAGGGCCTGGAGAGAAGACCAGCAGAGACCATCCTGTGCCTTCCACGTAAGAAAGAGCCTCAGTGGAAAGTTAGCTGCCTTTCCTCTGAAGAACCAACAAAATAAATCCCCTTTTATTAAAAGCCAATCCGTCTCTGGTGTGTTGCATTCCGGCAGCTAGCAAACTAGAACACCTATATTCCTTTGATTGGACATTTCTATAGACTCATTTTAATTGAGACATTTTCTCAGCCTTAGAACTGTAAACTAGCAACTTATTAAATTTCCTTTTTTAAAAGCCGTTCTGTTTCTGGTATATTGCATTCCAGCAGCTAGCAAACTAGAACACATGGTATTTGCTTTGGCAGTTAGGAAACTGAAATACCATTCTTTATGCTTAAATATGCCAGGTCTTAAAATGATTTCCAACAGTGCTACCTGAAGCCAAAGGCATATTATATCCATCCCTTCTCATCCATGTAATCATTCTTTAATAAACGGTCATTGAGAGCCAAGCCTGGGCTAAGCACTGGGGTTACAGTGGTCAGGAAATGGATTTTGCCCTGCCCAAATGGGGCTTGCTGCCTCAGGAACCATTGCAGTCATGGTTCAGGAGAAGACAAGGCCATTGGGAGCCCACACTTGGCTTTGATAAGTAGCTTGATTTAGAGATTTTCATGCTTCTGCAATCAAATAAGTTCAGAATTTATTCATCAGATATCCGTTGGGTGCCTATGGATTGCCTAGTTAATATTTAAAATTCAAGAGATATGAAAGACCATGTAGCAAAAAGATACCCTCTTTTCACAACCCCAGCTATCAAGTTTCTCTTTTCAGAATTCCAGTATGGTAGATTGAATTATGTACCCCAATTTACACATGTTCTTAACCTTAATCCATGTGTGTCAATCTGAATCTGTGGTGGACCCCAGAAAAGCCATGCCCTTTGATCCTCACTCAATATTGCTGGGTGGGAGCATTTTGATTGTTTCCATGAAGATGTGACCCACCCAATTGTGGGTGGTAACTTTTGATTAGATGATTTCCATGGAGGTGTGTCTCCACCCACTGAAGGTAAAGTTGCTTGCTGGAATCCTTAGAAGAGGAAACATTTTGGAGAGAGTCCCTTTTTTATAGAGCCACAAGAAAGCCAGCAGACACTGCCATGTTCGCCATGTGCCCTTCCAGCTGAGAGAGAAATGTTGAACGTCATTGGACTTCTTGAACCAAGGTGTCATTCCCTGGATGCCTTAAATTGGACATTTCTATAGATTTGTTTTAATTGGGACATTTTCTCAGCCTTAGAACTGTAAACTAGCAACTCATTAAATCCCCCCTTTTAAAAGCCATTCCGTTTCTGGTATATTGCATTCTGGCAGCTAGCAAACTAGAACACCATGTCTCTGTGAACATGAACCCATTGTAAATAGGACCTTTCGAAGATGTTATTTTTAGTTAAGATGTGGCTAAGTGGATGAGGTTGGGCCTTAATCCCTACTACTGGAGGTGTCATAAACAGAACCCAGAAGTCACAGAAGCAAGAAAGGAAAGGACATTACCATGTGACAGGACTGAGAGATGCAAGCCAAGGAACCCCAAGGATTGCCAGCAACCAGCATCAGAATGCTATAGACTCTGAGAGAAAACAAACCTTGTCAATATCTTGATTTTGGACTTCTAGCCACAAAACCATAAGCCAATAAATTCCTGTTGTTAAGCCAAAACCAAGCTGTGATATTTGTGATAGCAGCTCTGACAAACTAAGACACCCAATGCAACAAGTCTCTTGCAAATCGTTCTAGTAGCACATTAATACTGTTGCACATCTTGCTTTTTTCATTTAATATTGTATCTTGAAAGTCATCCCAAATGAGTATCAAAGAGCTTCCTTCTTCTTTTTATGACTGCATGGACTTCTTCAATAGAAACCAGAAAGAGAGGAGATTTCATTAAATGTATTTAAGGTTATCTTGTAGGAAGATAACTCTGGCCCCTGTTCAAGACAGAGAACTTTGACATAAAGCAGATAAGGCATGATGGGGATAAACAGAAGGGAAGGATGCACAGAAATCTTAAAGACGTAGAGTCAGCAGTACTTGGGGAGAAGCACAGGCTGATATTGCACCTTTGGAGATCATGGGCATAAAGGTGTCAGTTGGCACATGGCCAAAGAGATTGCCAAAGCAGAATGTGTGGCATGAAGTTAAGTGTAGCGCACAGAACCCTGGAAATGGCTTCAGGTGAGAGGAGAACAGGGTGAGGAGACCACTAAAACCTGAGAAGGGATGGCCAGAGTGGTGGGAGGAGCAGGAGGATGGAATGGCAGTCTCTAGTAGAGCAGCTGTGGTGGAGAGATGGGGACAGAAGTCAGGTTACCTGGGCTAAGGAGCAAAGAGAAGACACAGTAGACTAAGAAGCAGAGATGGAAAGTGTGTTGTAAACCCCAAAATTCCAAGGGGCTGCCTTGATGTCTTTGAGCTTTCCAGAGTCCAAATGCCTGGCTTTGAGTTCCTAAGCTCTCTCCAAATATATCCTACCCACCCATCCAACAGGAAAGACTCCCAGCCTGGCTAGTTTCTTATCAGTTAGAGCACTTGCACTCATCCCAGCATTCAATTTAATGGAGTTCACCTCCCTGCAAGCCCATGGAGTTATTCAAACCAGCTAATCAAGTCCTCCCATGGGAACTAGGGGGCACATCACCCTGTTGTCACTATAAAGCCTGCCCTGAATAGCCCTTGGTTGTTCATTCTGCTCCCTTGTGCAACCCCCATGTGGTCTCTCATGGCATGTCGTGAGAGACCACACCCATAACCCTAGAGCAGGATTCCTTCCCTCACCAATGGGACAAATAGGATGTGATCAGAACACTTGGCTCCCAAGGGAAAGAGAGAAATGGAGCAACCATTAAAGGGTATATGGGATCTCCTTGGTAATCTGATCAGAGACACCCAGTTGAAAGGGAGAGGCTAAAGATGTAAGAAAAGAGAGATTTAATTCATGGAATGAAATTCTGAAGGAAACAGAGGGGAATAGAGTGTAGACACAGGTAGAGGAATCAGGCGTGGCTGGGGAGATGACATCACTTCCACTGAATGTGGTCAAAGATGTCTGAATAGGTGGTGGATATTGGGGACAGAAAGCTGTGACAGTTCCTGCTTTTCAGCCTCAGTTCCTCTGTGATGTATGAGACAAGGACAATCACCTCCTGAGTTGGTATGGGTCAGAATCAGGGTAGGGACTGGAGCGAAGTAAAAAGGCGAAGATTCAGAAGAAAAGACCTGAGGATAGAAATGATACCATATAATCATTGTTCTCAAAGCTGTCTTCCTCCAAATGTCTGTGTGCTATTGCCATCCCACAGTCTGTACTGATAATTCCTGTTTTATGAAATTGTTCTAGAACTTGTACTAAAAGTGCTTGTAAGTGAGGTCTTCAGTGCAGTGCAGAGTGTTTTTTCCCAGATCTCTGTGTAGGTGTCAAGGGACACATGATACCTCCTTCCCCTTTTCCCCACGGAGCAACCTGAACTCATTAAGTCTTGGGCATCTCAGACACAAGGGTTACAAGCGACTCAGACAGAACATGCTCAGACAGGAGAACGAGCCCTTGGTAATTCCCTTGATGTGGCAGATGGAACTTCTACCCCTGAGCTACCAATTTGATTTATGACATTTTCTCTAAAGCACACTAAATTCTATATTTACACACAAAAATGTTTTTCGAAGTTTACAAATTATTCCATACACTAAATTTTTGTAGCATTTTTACAACACATTGTTTTATTTGAACGTCACTGCAAATCTTTGGATTCTTAGTGTTCTCCTTATTTCAATGCTGAAAAATTATATTAAATTGTCCAAAGTCACACTGAATATCTTTGGGAAGGAGAAGACCAGCGCAAACCCAACATACTTTGTTTAAAGAACCAGGGTTATTCAAAGGTAGCTAAATGATCACAGGTAAAACAAAATGGAACCCCACGTCTCATCATCTGTCTTTAGTTATCATCTTCTCCTTCTTTTGCTTTTCATAGCCTGGTGTTTGATGAGTGACTGTCACCTGCCAGACCTTTGCTAAGGTAGGCATATGGTAGTGAATGGGATGGCACTATCCATCTCCACCATTTGGAGCTCATGGGAAGGTGAGTTGGGGGGAGGCTGGCAATTGCAGTATAGCAAGCTCAGGGCTGCTAGTGACCAGGTGAGTTCCAGGAATCAGGAACAGCAGGCAGTGCAGCCAACCTCCATCTATAGGGACTTCCACATGAAGTGCCACCTGGACTGCAGCAGGCACTAAAAGGGGAGTTAGCAGGACAAGGGGCCCTGGAAACTTTGCAGAGCCACAGTCACCCCAGCTGAGTCCCAATAACCTCTGATCAGAAGCAGCAGCAGAATCCCCAGTTTCTCTCACCGGCATCCTCCTGGAGCAGTTCTTCCCTGGGTACTGGCCTCACTAGCCAGCTACTTGAGTTAGGTGCCAGAGGTCCAGGTCTATAGGACTTCTGTAGTTAGCTATTAATGCTCCACTCTCCTACCTTCAGCGGAGGTAAAAAAAAAAAAAAAAAAAAAGTGGGGGGAGGGAAGCGGCTGTCCCAACCCCTGCACAGGTTCGGGCACAGAGAAGACACACCACCTCAGGAGAGTGGAACTACACTGATGCACACTGCTTTAAACACTGTGTAGTAGGAAGGGTCAGGGAGTTTCAAGTAAGGGAAGTCCCCATATCAAAGGGACTTATTTTCTGTTTTCTTTTTTTTTTTTTTAATAATAACCATCCTAGTGGATATGAAGTATCATCTCATTGTGTTTTTGATCTGCGTTTCCATAATGGCTAATGATATTGAGCATCTTTTCTGCATTTATCGTCCATTTGTATATCTTCTTTGGTGAAATATCTATGCGAGTCCTTTACACATTTTTAAATTGGGTTGTTTGTTTTTATTGTTCAACTGTAGTTCTTTTATACATTCTGGGTATTAACTTTTATCCAACATACAGTTTCCAAATATTTTATCTCACTCTGTTGATTTTTTTTTTTTACTTTCCTGATAATGTGCTCTAGTACGCAAAAGTTTTTAACTTTGATGAAGTCCAATTTATCTATTTTTCCTTTTGTTACCTGTACTTTTGGTATCATATCTAAGAAATCATTGCCAAAGCCAAGGTCATGAAGATTTTCCACAAGGTTTTCTTCTAAGAGTTTTATGGCTTTACAAAGCGAGCAACTCCAATTAAATGGCAAAAATAAATCAGTCGCATGCTTGATAATTAAAGAAAAAACAACAACTCCAGTTCTGGGACGCTCAAAAAGCATAGAACTATGTACACCCTACATCCTAAAGCAGAGTGTTGGCTACATCAGCTGCAGGTCAATGGTGGCTGCGGTTCATCCTGTGGCCCACACTGAGGTTGTAGCCACTGTCTAGAACATTGCTGGTCATCGTGGTAGGAGAAAATAAAGCATGGTGAACTCATGCTGGCGTTGAAGGTCCCTCCCTGAAGAGACACATCATTCCCATTCAAGCCTATGACTATACTTGAGTTCACCAGGGCAGAAATACATAGTCCTGCAGACAGGGGTACCAAGTACAGGTCAATACAGCCTTCTACAGTACAGGATTTCATTGAAATTTTAATTCAAGAT
The DNA here is from genome assembly GCA_004026745.1 of Myrmecophaga tridactyla. NCBI lineage: Eukaryota > Metazoa > Chordata > Mammalia > Pilosa > Myrmecophagidae > Myrmecophaga > Myrmecophaga tridactyla. The sequence goes on along the minus strand of PVIY010047663.1, from coordinate 11,800 downwards.
GCAGGGGAGAATGAGTTCACAGAGCAGTTTTAGAGGGGCACTAGGGAAAAGCATAAGGTTGGTTTCTGCTTATCCCTCACTGTGGCAGATTGTATTTTCCAAAGATGACCTCAAAAATATTTCTCCACCCACATGTTCTTCTAGAACTTTGCCACTCCTTATCAAGAGATGGCGTCAAATTCCACTCATCTTGAACCCGGATGGGTTTGTGACTTACTTATAAACAACAAAATGCCCAGTAGTGAGGATGCATGACTTCTGAGGCTAAGAACTATAAAAGGCAACGCAGCTTCTGCCCGGTCAGCTGAGACACTGTGTTTGAAGCTTCAGGTGCTCTGAAAAAGTTTCTCTGTTCCTAGGTTCTTCAGGCCTTTATGTTGTTCTAGCCAACAACCAGCTTTAACACTTTAACCACCAAACATGTGAGTGACGATGCCCTCGGTTACTTCCATCTGGTCCCTATATAATAGGGAACACAGACAGGACTCTCCTGTTGTACCCTGTCTGAATTTCTGACCCAAGAGTCTGTGAGTATAATTAAATGTTTGATTTTTTTATGCAACAATAGATAACGGGAACACCCCCGAATCTAGTTCATTGAATAAAATGGTTACATTTAAAAAAAAAATAGTTTTATGGTTTTAGCTCTTATATCTAGGTCATTGAACCATTCTGATTTAATTTTTGTGCATGGTGTCATGGAGGGGACCAACTTCCTTCTTTCTACTCTATGTGTAAGCCAATTTTCCTGGCACCATTTATTAAAGAGACTATTCTTTACCCATTGAGTGAACATGGCACCCTTTTCAAAAATCAGTTGGACATAAATGCATGGGTTTGTTTCTGGAATTTCAATTCTGTTCCATTGGTCTATATGTTACTCTTGTATCAGTATCAGATTGTTTTGATTACTGTAGCTTTGTGGTAAGTTTTGAAATTGGGAAGTATAAATTCTCCTATTTTGCTTTTCTTGTTCAATATTATTTTGGTTATTTGGGACCCGTTGTAATTCCATTTGAATTGTTGATGGGATTTTTACCAGGATTGCATTGAAACTGTAGATAATGTTGGATAGCACTGACATGTTAACAATATTGTCTTCCAATACATGAACATGAAATGTCTTTCCATTTATTTAGATCTTCTTTCACTTCTTTCAGCAGTGTTTTAAATTTTTCTACCTTTTTGTTATGAAAACTTTCAGGTATATAGGCAAAGTACCATAAACACCCATATTTCTCCCATCTCAACAGTTTTAACTTTTTCTTTGATGAATCACTTGAAAATAAGCTACATACTTTGGTCACTTCACCTATAAATAGATCAGTACACATCTCCCCAATAAGGGACATTCCTTTACATAATCACAATACCAATATTACACTTAAGAAAATTAGCAATTTCTAAAGATTAACAGATTTACAGTCATATTCAAATTTCCCCAGGTGTCCCAATGTCTTCTATAGCCGATTGATTTTTGGAACCAGTATCTAATCAAGTGAAATTAAATTTTAAGAGGCAGCAATGCTTAGTGGGTCTTTTGCTCAGATTAGTTCTGTGCTATTTAAGATCCGGATACTTTGCTTCAACAAAGACCTAACTTAATGACGATTTAAATAAGGAAGACATTTATTTCTCTCACTTAACCTCCTGGAGATAAAGAGGATGTGGGCTGGTAAGATGGTTTTGTTGTCCTCAGTATCTGACTTCCATCTCTGAGGCCAGGAGAGCTGCTCTGGTCCTACCATAATTCAGCAGTGTTTTGTAGTTTTTGGCATAGAAGTTTTTCACTTGCTTGCTTGCATTTAGTCCTGGATCTTTTATTCTTTTAGATGCTATTGTAAATGGAATTATTTTCTTAATTTCTATTTTGAATTGTTCATGGCTGGTGTATATAAAATACACAGCTGATTTTTGCATGTTGCTCTTGTTCCCTGCAACTTTACTGCATTTGTTTGTTAGCTAGTAGTTTTCTTATAGATTTTTTTTGGAATTTCCAAAGAGGCTTTAAAAGTAAGAAATATACCCTGAAGATGCTCACGGTCTTTCATCTGTCCTCAATTGCCAGCCCTCACTTGTGCTTGGTGAAAAGGCCGTATCAGCTTGAAAGTTTCTTCCCAATAGAAGAGATTCTGGTTTAACTCAATTGACAGAAAATGGGGGCATTTGGGCAAATTCCACTCAAAACTATTCTCTACTTTTCTCTATCACTAAATGGGAGTTTCTACAGTCAAAATTATTCTTGCTTTCTACATACAAGAAGAAATGGACACTACTAATCAATAAGTATTAGCTGACAGTGCTCTACATATAACCATCAGGGGCCTAAAATTTAAAATAAATTTTAAAACCAGGTTATTTCTTTGAAAACTCAAATGAAGAGGATTCTCCTGCTGTAATTCTATTTATTTTATCCCAAGTTCGGTGGCAAGATTGCTGTGGTCGGATGAAAATTGAGAATAGCCTTTGTCCAAACCTAAGGCTGTTTCCAGCTGTCTCCAACCCTCCATATGTGTCTCTACAGCAGTCCAACTCACAGAGACAGGAGATCAGCCTACATGCTATTCTTCAGAGGTTCCTGGTAAGCCTGTACAAGGGGGTCTCCTTTATGAGCTTGTGACCCTGGTCCATGGTTAGAGATATATCCCTCGGTATCCATTGGTAGTAATGACTTATAAATCATACAGGCTTAATGCTCACACAGTCCCCATGGAAGAAGGGACTATTATCATCCTTATTTTATAGCTACAGAAATTGAAGTGCAAAAAGCTTAAATAACATGTCCAGAACGGAGCAGGGCCTAGATCTGAGCTCAGCTGGTTAGAAAGTAGAGGCTGCTTGCTTAGCTGGGGTGTGATATTGCTCAGCAATTGCCTTTTTTATTGTTGTGACTGATTTGGGTTTGCCAACATTCAAAATAATTTTAACAGTTGAAACACGTCTAAAGTCACTCGGTCACTCCTGGTTTTAGTTTGCAAAAGCTGCCGGAATGCAATAAACCAGAAACAGAATAGCTTTTAAAAAGGGAAATTTATTAAATTGCAAGTTCACAGTTCTAACGCCATGAAAGTGTCCAAACTAAGGCATCCAGGGAAAGATACCTTGATTCAAGAGCACCTCTGTCAGCGGGAAAGGCACATGATGACATCTGCTAGCTTTCTCTCCTGGATTCTTCAACAGCTTCCCCTGGGCTCTGTATGTTCTGTTGGCTCTGCCAGTTCTGGTGGTTCTAGAGCTTTTTCCAAAATAGTTCCCTCTTAAAGGGCTCCAGTAAGCAACCTCACCTTGAATGGGTGGAGACACATCTCCATGGAAACCATCTAAACAAAAGTTACCACTCATAATTGGATGGGTCACATCTCCACAAAAGCAATAAAAAAGATCCCACCCAGCAATGTTGAATGAGGACTAAAGGACATGGCTTTTCTGGGGTACATAATAGCTTCAAACCAGCACACTCCTTCAATCTGGAAATGAAAACTGGAGAAAATTCCAGTCAAGGCAGGATCCATACATGCTGCATGTCAGTGTTCCCCTTATGAATGCCAATGCCTATGAGTGGGGAACTCCCATTCTAGAATGGGAGCTCCGTGAGGTTGTGGCCCTCACTCTGCATACACCTGGGCCCTCACTCTGCATACACCTGGGCCCTCACTCTGCATACACCTGGGCCCTCACCATGCATACACCTGGGCTTGGCAAAGTGTCTGGTAGTGGGTACTCAATAAGTATTTGTTGAATGAACTTTGGGGCAAAATTCATGATTTATTGTACATTGGTTTATCAGACAACCTTTTGTTGAGTGATTGTCTTGCACTTCCAACTCTGTTCGGCCCTTGTGGTAAATGGAATCATGCACCCCAATTTAGACATGTTCCTCATCTTAATCCATGTCCCTGTGGATGTGAGCCCACTGTAAATGAGACTCCTGGAATATGTTATTTTTAGTTAAGTTGTAGGCAACTGAACAAGGCTGGGTCTTAATCTTTGTTCTGGAGACTATACAAAGAGAGCCCAGAAATCACAGGAGAGAGAATGGAAAAGATATCGCCATATGTCCAGAGGCAGAGATAAGCCAAGGAACCCCAAGGATCACCAGCATCCAGCACCAGAACTCTACAGGCCTCAGAGAAAAAGCAAGCTTTGGCAATATCTTGATTTGGAATTTTTTTCCAGCCTCAAAACTGTGAACCAATAAATTCCAACTGTTTAAGCCAAACCATTGTGTAATAGTCATGATAGCAGCTCTGGTGAACTGAGTTGGTCTTAAATGTAGCAGAGAATAAAATCTGGTCCTTGCTGTAAAGGGGGTCCCAACTTACTGGGAGAATCCTGAGAAGGTGATCGTGGCATGATAAAGCCGCAGCGGGCTGTGCTTGCCCTCGCAATGTGGGAGCATGCAGCAAGATGGCCTAATCTAATCTTGGGGAGAGGAGGTCGAGGAAGCCTATACGAAGTAGCATCTCAGAAGCTGATCTGGGTAGGACTAAGGTAGATCAGAATACAGGGTAAAGGATGATACTGTCCATATTTTAAAACTTCAACCTCTGTGTTGAGACTAAAGGGAGAGATGTTTATTTGGTGCAAAATTTATATTTTAGGTAGTGCTACGTATTTTAACTTGTATGGTCAGTTTAGTTGAACACCATAAGTACATGGAATCTTGGATAGGGTGTGAGAATTTGTTCATTTGTCCAGGTTAGTGTGATGCCCGGATGTATCTCGCAGTAATATGGGCAGTGAATAAAAAAGTATTTGCAAAGTCCCCTTCAGGGACTGGGAGAAAGAAGGAAATATTCAACTTCCCCATTTGGAGAATTTCTCATATCCTCACAAACATTGGGGACAAACAAATTGATAGGCCAATCCCTCGATCTTAGAGTTTGCCCCTATGAAACTTATTCCTGCAAAGGATAGGCTAAGCCTACTTAAAATTAGGCTTAAGAATCACCCCCAGAGAACCTCTTTGGTTGCTCAGATGTGGCCTTTCTCTCTAAACCAACACAGCAAGTGAACTCACTGCCCTCCCCACTACAGGGTACATGACTCCCAAGGGTATAAATCTCCCTGGCAACATGGGACAGAAATCCTGGGTTGAGCCGGGAGCCAGCATCAAGGGATTGAGAAAGCCTTCTTGACCAAAAGTGGGGAGAGAGAAATAAAGTGGTAATGGCTGAGAGATTTCAGAGTCAAGAAGTTATCCTGGAGGCTATTCTTATGCATTGTATAAATATCCCTTTTTAGTTTATGGTGTGTTAGAAAGGCTGGAGGGAAGTACCTGAAACTGTCGGGCTGTGTTCCAGTAGCCTTGATTCTTAAAGACAATTATAAATAGATATAACTTTGACAATGTGACTGTGTGATTGTGAAAACCTTGTCTGATGCTCCCTTTATCCAGGGTGTGCACAGATGAGTAAAAAAAATATGGTTAAAAAATAAACAAATAATGGGGGGATAGTGATAAAATAAATGGGGTAGATGGAAATACTAGGGGTCAATGAGAGGGAGGGGTAAGGAGTATGGTACATATGAATTTTTTCTCTTTTTATTTCTTTTTCTGGCGTGATGCAGATGTTATAAAAAATGATCACAGTGATGAATACACAGCTATGTGATAATATTGTGAGCCACTGATTGTACACCATGTGTATGTGTGTGAAGATTTGTCAATCAAAAAGAAAAAAAAAAAAAAGAAAGAAATAGCATCTCTACCAATGCTGGGAAGATGGGTTAACAGGGTGAAAGTGGCAGAGGTACTCCAAGAGCAGAGAGCAGTTTGGTCAAAACCCTGCAATCAAGAGAAAGTTGAAAGAGAGAGAAGCACATTAAAGACATTTTGAATAGTGTAGGGAGGTGATTGGCAGTGGAGGTGGGGGCTGGGGGTGATGAGGGGCATCTTCAGAGAAGGCGCCAGATCAGGGAGGCCTTATATACAGAGAGCAGGTACCCAATTTGGCCAGGAATACACCTATTTCTCAGCATGATCATTAACAATGCCCTCTTCACTTGGTAAAGTGCCTCAATCTGGACAATCAATTCTACAGTCCCCTGTTTATATGCTTGACTAAGGGTGTGGGTGTCATCTAATCAATTGCATTGGTAATGAAGGGAAGAGGATGGGTTTGAGAAATATTACAGCGATAAAATAAATAGGATTGAGATCAGATGTGGGGTACAGGGAGAAATAAGATTCAGCTATGCGCTCTGAAACTGACCATGACCAGCTCTCAGTGATTCTGCAAGACATCATTTGGGTTTTTAACAAACTGCAAATTCACAGACACTAACCTAGACCCACTCAGTTAGAATCTGTGAGTGAGGAGCCAGGGAACCTGCAGGGTTAACAAGCTTCCCAGGTCATTTTCCTGCCACTGAAGTATAAAAATCAGCCAAAATTAAAGCCCAAGACGAGGCACCAGGAGGGAGACAACAGCTTTGTGCTGGAGGCATTTGCCATGCGGTGGTCTGGTGGGCCCCAGGCGCTGCTTGGGACAGCCAGGGTCAGAGTGGGCTTTAGGGTGCAGGAAGAAAACAAATTGAGAGCCTGGAGAAAACTAATCAACCCTCACAGAAGCACTTAGGCTCAAACAGTTCTTTATACACCAAGGCTGAGAGCAACATTATTCACAATAGCCAAACGGTGGAAGCAACCCAAGCGTCCATCGGTGGATGAACGGATAAACAATATTCCATGCAATAGAATATTATACAGCCCTAAAAAGGAATGAAGTTCTGATACCCCCTACAATGTGACTAAATCTTAAAAATCTCATGTTGAATGAAATAAGCCATATAAAAGAAGACAAATATTGTATAATTCCACTTACAGAAAAAATCTGCAGCAAGCAAATTCATGAAGACCGAAAGTAGATTTGAGGTTACCAGGGTCCAGTGTGGAGGGAGATGAGGAGTTCTTGCCTAATGGGTGCAGCGCTTCTATTTGGGGTGATGAAAAAGTTTCAGTAACAGATGGATGTGATGGCAGCACAACATTTTGAAGGTAATTAATGCCCCTGAATTGCATACTTAAAAATGGCTACAGAGGGGCGGTGTGACGGTGGCTCAATGGCAGAGTTCTTGCCTGCCACGAAGGAGAGCCGGGTTCGGTTCCTGGTGCCTGCCCACACACAAAAAAAGAAAAAAAAGTTACACAGGAAAATTTATGTCGTGTATGTGTTACATACATATTTATTTATTTATTTTTATTTTAAAAGCACTCAGGCTGTTCCTCCCAGAAATGCTGTGGTGAGCGAGGATGGGGAAAGCAGAGGAGAGAACCACAGCAAGAAGGAAGCCAGGAGCTGGCTTCCCAGCCCCCTGAGAGTTGGACTCCTAAAGGCTCGTTCAGATGGGATGGGAAACATTAAGAAAAGAAGAAGAAAGAAAGCAAAAAAGAGAGGGAGGGAAAGAGGGAAAGGAAGAAAGGAAGGGAGTGAAGGGAGGAGAAGCAAGGAAGGGAGGGAAGGAGGAAAGAAGTAAAAAGGAACTGCCAAATTCAGCACCCTGGTCAGTTATGCCTGGAAATGGAAGGCCAGATAGTCTCCCTGATGTGGATGCAGCAGCAGGTAAGGGGCGCTCTGGGAGCATCTCCTCGCCTTGAGGCAAACCTTCCCCTCAGCTCTCGGGAAAGGGTTGGCATTCTAATCCGGAGTCAACACAAGGAAGTTGTGTGTGGGTAGGTCCCTTTCAGGTATAGTAACACTTAGACACAGGTCATGTTCCAAACACTGGGCAAGGCCTGTGAATACTGCCATCCCTGCACATTCGCTCTCTCTTCCGCTGTCTCATATAATTGTCACCCTCCCCAGGACCCTTTCTGGAAGGGCTCCGTTCCTTCTCAAGTGCAGAGCCCAAACAGCCACAAAGGCTCAACCCGCTCCAGGCTCCCCATTCTTATGGGCCAGGCATTTAGTTTTGTTTCAGGACACTGTATAGCTTGCATTCAATTCCTGTCTTGCTGGGAGCAGCTGGCCTTTCTCAGTTTACTGGGGAAAGTAAATGGAAAAAATTTCTCCCCACTTAGGATCTGGAAAAGTTTTGCTCTTATGTTCATTGAACTGGTTTTTGTTTAGCATTATTCCAAAATTTCCTCAACCGTGTTTCACAGAGCGGGGATATCATGGTCTGTATGTTATTTTAAGGGCTTACTGATCAAATAAGGAGGGAGAGAAGTTGTCAGCCCATCTCCCTCTTGGAAATTTACAGTGTCACCATGCAGAAGTCTCTGAGGCGTCCTGCTGTTTTCTCACACAGCACTTCCCTAACCCTCAGGGATGCAGTCGTTCTCTGCCTTCCAGGAGTGAGGACACTCCGGACATAGACTAAAAACCCTACTCATTCCTGACCCTTGTACTTCCAAAACAAACAAACAAACAAACAAACAAACCTCTGCCCAAATTCTCCTCACAGCTAAGTAACATTCCCCACTAGTGGCTGGTGACAAGCTTCCATTTTTTAATTCCCCCAAGTGAAATGTCTTTCCTTTCTTCTTATTATTGTTATCACAAATACTTTTCATTATTTTTAGAAATCATATATTGATTACAGACAAACATAGAAGAAGTAAATGAACGTAAAATGCTTACTCTCTCAAGGAAAACCATGGTTAGCATTCCCTTCTAGATTCGTTTTCCTGTGCGTGTATATTTAATATATATACTCATGTATTTTTTTTAATGAGCTCATACCATGAAGTATTTTTATACAAGTAAATTGGTAACATCTTTCCACATCAATCCTTGCATCTCTGTAATGCTATTTTGATGGCTGCATAGGATTCTTTAGTATGGCTTCACCATAATTTATTTAATTGATCCCCTATGGCAAAATGTTCAGATTGTTTCCAACTTTCCTTCATCCCAAACAGCACAAGGATGAACATATTTGGAGTTAAGTCCTTGCACATTTTCTTAGTTATTTCCTTAGGATCAATTCCCAGAAGTAGAATTGCAGTGTTTATTTTAACACTAAGCTGAGCTCATGGTGGAATGAATACAGGGTCAAGCCGGCCTTGCCCATCATGAGTGGATCAGAGGGGATGACCGGGAGTGGACAGGTGCCATCCTCCCCTCTCACAGGCATGATCACATGCCTCATAAGACCTTCCAGACTGCAAAGAGAGGGTATTAAATGAGTACACCCAAGTTAGTAGTTAACCCTTCTTTGAAATGGAGTCTTACCTGGTAGACTAATATGCAAATGATACCGCATGGCAGATTGGCCAAGGTGGGAAGGAGGGAGATCAGCATGCAGGGGGTGATCTAGGACACAGCATCATAGGGGATTCAAGGATCCAAGTCCTTGCTGTCTTTTTAAGAGGGTAAGAAAGGGACCAAGCTGTCCCATTCTGGGTCTAGTCTCTAGGCCATCAAGCCCTGTCTGTTACGGCCACATGATAGAAAGGTACCTGGAGAAAAGCTTTGGTGACCAGCTGGGCCAGTGAGAATCACGTGGAGGACCATGGTTTCCGTGGTTTCTTAGAAAAGCAAATCACTGATGTATCTTAGCAACGTCCTCAAGGGCATTCCTGAGTTTCCATGGGAGGAAAATGAGTTGCTTTATGAGCTCTTCAGCATGTTTCTGGACTGCTGAATGGTACAGTACGTTGCAGTGTTACAACCTTATCTCCACACTGCGCCCGAGCATCAACCACAGGCTGTTCCTGAACTCACCAATGACTGTGTCTTCCAGAAGTTCATTTGAAGGGGAGGGATTTGCTTTTTTCCATACACTGAGCTGGCAATTCCAAAGTTTATGGATTCATACTGTAAGTAAGATGGAGCTATGATAGCTCCCTGGCCTTGACCCCAGGTCTCTCTGAGGTCCCAGACCCTGGGCCATGGCTTCCTAGGGACCTGAAAGCCAAGCTGGGAGGAGAAAGTAGAATGTAACAATGGGTTTCTCTGGGGTTCAGCAGGCATAGGCAGTGGACGAGAGGATTGGGGAACAGGACTGTCACCAGGGGGTGGCTGCAGAGGCCACCTTCAACTGTGTGCCTATCCACTTGCCCAAAACAAAAACAAATCTACAATGGCATAATGTAATCACACAACCTGTGCATGAGCCCTGCCAGTGAGGGACTGGCATTCATTCCCTTCTCAGGCAGCTCTACCATGAGCTACCTCATTCCTTAATATGGCTGTAGTAAGTTGAATGAAAGCTATGTTCTTAATCTTCATCTGCATTTCTGTGGATGTGAACGCATGTGTCAAAAGGAGTTTTTGAGGATGTTATTTTTAGTAAAGGTGCAGCCCAACTGAATCAGCCTGGGCCTCAATCCATATGACGGGAACCCTTTATAAATAGAAGAAATCAAGAAACAGGAAGTCAGAAAAGGCCACAGGGAAAAGCCAGAAATCAGCAGAATCTGGAAGAACTGAAACAAAGAGAGAGCGAGCCACGTAATGGAAGCACAGATGCAAATCAAGGAACCTTAAGGAATGTGGGCAAGCCAGACACTACAGAATTTGAGAAGAAAGCATGACCTTGCCTTGGTTTTCTGAAATTGTGAGACAATAAATTCCTACTGGTAAGCCAACCCATTGTGTGGTTTCTGTCAGAGCAGCCCTGGAAAACTAAGACAGTGGCCCAATTCTGTCATTCTAGACTTTCCCCCTGTAGCTTCATGCCAGTTTTTCCCCTCTATATTTTAAATTGTGCTATCATGTATATAGTACAAAATTTTCATTTTAACCACTTTCAAATTTCTGTAGTATAAATTATATTTGCAATATCGTGCTATTATCATCATTATCCATTATCAAGAAATTTCCAGTGGTACCCTATGAAACTACAGAGAATAAATTTAATTATTATTGACAAAAATCTTTCAAATATGTAAACCCTCCCAGCAAAGGTCCTAATATTTTCTCAAGGCCAAGTTGTCCAGCTCTTCCTTTGACATGACTTTAAGCCCCTTTTAGAATTCAGCAACCAGTAGTTGTTCTAGAACCATCTCAAAAGGAGGCTTCCAAAATTCATAGAGACAGAAAGGATATTGGAGGGTACCAGTAAGCAGGCAAAAAAGGAACAGGGAGTTATTGTTTAATGGGTCAATAATTTCTTTTTGGGGTGACTGTGGAGTTTAGTGGCCAGCCTAGACTGAGGACTCAAGTTTGGAGTCAGTTGCAATCTCTTAGCTTTTTTGCAATAATTTCTTTTCAAGTCATGTCTTACTCTTTACTTGCACTGTCTTTTTTTGAACCTCCAAGATAAAACTGTTTATTGATCCCTATTAAATTTCACCTTCTTGCTTTCAGTACATCACTGCAGCCCATCTAGACCTTTCAGAATTTTATCTGTCATTTCTGCATTAGCTATCCGCCCCAGCCCTGGGCCATCTTCGGCCCTGCAGGAAAAGATCAGCAGCAAAGAGAATTGATATCAGTGATATTTACTAGGACCTTGCTAAAAAGAAAATGCTACTTCCCGGAAGATGGAGGAATAGGATAAGTCAAGTTCACCCCTGCTCCAAGGAACAGCTAGAGAAGTGACAGAAAAACAACCAGGGTAAAAGTGACCAGGGAGGGTTTTCTACACCACATAGGGAGACCCTGGTTGGAATAGCTGAGGAATTGAAACACAGAGAATTGAAGACCATCAGCTAGTGCAGAGTCTAACATGCTCCTTTCCAAATGGAACACCGGAACCCTCAGGAGTACATGGACAGAGGGACAGAGAATAGGAAGTAAGCCAAGCCATGTTCCTTGAACACGCCACACCCACGCAAGCTGCCCAACCCATGACCACACTGCCAGGACTCTGACACCCAAGCCCCACCCCTACCCCACTCCATCCCTGC
>PVIY010047662.1:0-17723 GCA_004026745.1 Myrmecophaga tridactyla | reverse complement strand
CTGCTTGTCTTCTTGCCTCCATGGTTTCTGCTGAGAGATCTAAGCATAGTCTTATTGGGCTTCTCTTGTATGTGATGGATTGCTTTTCACTTGCTACTTTCAAGATTGTCTCTTTCTCTTTGACCTCTGACATTCTGATTAGTAAATGTTTTGGAGTATGTCTATTTGGATCTATTCTCTTTTGGGTACACTGCACTTCTTGGATCTGTAATTTAAGTCTTTCATAGGAGTTGGGAAATTTTCAGTGATGATTTCCTCCATTAGTTTTTCTCCTCCTTTTCCCTTCTCTTCTCCTTCTGGGATACCCACAACACGTATATTCATGCGCTTCATATTGTCTTTCAATTCCCTGAGTCCCTGCTCATATTTTTCCATTTTTTCCCTGTATTTTCTTTTTCTTGCCTGATTTCAGATGTTCTGTCTCTCGAAATCTACCATTGTAGGTTTCCATTATTTTTTTTATCTCTTCTACCTTGACTTTCATTCCCATAAGTTCTGTGATTTGTTTTTTCAGACTTTCCAGTTCTTCTTTTTGTTCATTCCTTGCCTTCTTTATATCCTCCCTCAATTCACTGATTTGATTTTTGATGAGGTTTTCCATGTCTGTTCGTATATTATGAATTAATTGTTTCAGCTCCTGTAACTCATCTGAATTGTTGGTTTGTTCCTTTGACTGGGCCATATCTTCAGTTTTCCTAGTGTGATTTGTTATTTTTTGCTGGCATCTAGGCATTTAATTACCTTAATTAGTTTATTATTGAGATTGCTTTCACTTCTTTTACCTAGGGTTTTCTTGCTGGATGAATTTGTTGTCTGTCTGTTCTTTGACATTCAGTTCAGCTTTATCTGGACCTCTAGCTTAAGTTTTGTTTAACAGAGGAGAATTTTTCAGTTCTTGTTTTCTTGTTTCTTGCCCTGCTTGTATGGTGCCTTCCCCCACCACCACCCTTTGGACGGTCTACTTAGGTATTATAGTCCCCAGCCAGATTTTCCCAGACCAAACTGGCCTCCTATCAGGAAGGAAGAGTCACCTACGTCAGTTTTCCCTGAGGGTGAGACCCAGCAGGTTGAAAGACTTTTCTGTGAAGTCTCTGAACTTTGTTTTCCTTATCCTGCCCAGTATGTGGTGCTTGTCTGCCTGCAGGTCCCACCAGTGTAAGATCTTGTGGTACCTTTAACTTTAGTGGGCTCTTCCTGCTGGGGGCATAGTGGAGACAGAGGAGAGGTTGTAGGCTGGTTTTAATGGCTTCAAATTACCAAGTCCTGGTGTCTGAATTCCTTGAGGGAGGGATTCCACCTGAGTTGGGCTTCACCTCTCCCCTGGGGAAAGCACTGTCTCCAGACAAGCCCTCAAAAGAGCTCACTTCTGCCTGTGCCTGGAGCAGTTGCAGCCTGAGAAGTCCTGCTGCTATATCAAAAGGTAGTCAAGCCTTTGTAGAAACACAGCCATAAAAACCTGTTACCTTCTTTTTTTCCCCTTTTTTCCATCAGCCCTGCCCCCTTGGCACTGGGGCAAAAATGAGCAACCTCTGCTTTGACCAGGTTCACCTAAGCTAGGGGCCTATTTTAGTAGTCAGAATTTGTTAATTAATTCCACAATTGGCATTTGATTGTGCCCAGTCCCTGCTGCTGGTAAAGTTCCTTTCCTTTCCCCTCTGGGAAGCGGCCTGTGGGGGACGGGTGCTGGCTGCGGCAGCTTTGGGAACTCACGGTTCTGGGGGGGCTTGTAGCCGGTCCAGCTGGTCCAGACTGGGGTGTGCTGTGTGTCTGGTCACTGAAGTGGCCCCAGGAGCTGTTCTGTACTGTTTCAGGTTATTTAGTAGTTGTTCTGGAGGATGAACTAAAATGCGCACATTGCTAAGCCGCCATCTTGACCCGGAACTCTCACATTTCATTCTTTTTCCAGGTGAATATCCCCTAATTGCAGCACCATTTGTTGAATTTTTGTGTGGTTTTTTGTTTGTTTGTTTGCTTGTTTGTTTGGGAAGTGAGTGGGACAGGAATCGAACCCGGGTCTCCTGCATGGTAGGCAAGAATTCTACCACTGAACTCCCTCGCACCCCCTGGATTGGCTTTTATAAAGAAGGTTTATTAAGTTTCAAGTTTACAGATATAAGACCTTAAAATATCCAAATTAAAGCATCCAGAGAAAGACATCTTGATTCCCAGGAAAGGCTGATGTCTGTCACATGGGAAGGCATGTGGCTGGCATCTTCTGGTCCTTATAACAGGTTCCGTTGCTTCCAGCTTCTGGTGCCAGTGGCTTCCTCTCTAAGCATCTGTGGGTCCTGATTTAGCTGCTCCAGAGCAAAACTCTGGGTTTCATCTCTTAGTTTATTATCTCCCTAGTCCGAAAATTTCTTTTCTTCTGGTCCTGGCTATTTCTGTGAGTCCTTGCTTAACACTGTTGAATTCTGAATACCTCTAAATGTCTGCGTCTCTGTAGGCTCAGACTTGTCTCTCTCTGTATGAGCTCTTTTAAGGACTTCGGTAAACTAATCAAGACCCACATTGAATGGGCAGAATCATATCTCCATCTAATCAAATTTTCACACCTGCAATTGAGTGCATCACATCTCCATGGAAATAATCTAATTAAAAGATCACGCCTAATTAAGAGCTCCCACCCTACAGTATTGAATCAGGTTTAAAGAACATAGCTTTTCTGTAGTACGCAACATTTTCAAACTGGCACTGGCAGGGAGTGAATGCTTAATTTGTATTTGGCTTGATCATAAAGTTTTGGAAATGAATGGTGGTATTGTTAACACCATATTGAGAATATAATTAGCAACATGAATTATCTATGTGAATGTGGTTAAAGGGGGAAATTACAGGTTGTTTGTTACTATAAAAAATACAGTGTACTTTATTGTAAACGATTGGCTGTTCTTAATTGTATAATTATAAAAATGTTCCTTCATCAATTATAACAAATGTACCATGCTAATGCAAAGTATTAATAACAAGGTGGTGAGATGGTTAGGTTCGTGTCACCTTGGCCAGGTGATGGTGCCCAGTTGTCTGGTCAAGCAATCACTGGTCTTTCTGTTGCTGGGAAGACATTTCGTGGACTTGAATCAACAGCATATTGATTGTATCTATGGCTGATTGCATCTGCAGTTGGATAAGGGGAGTGTTTTTGGCAATGAGTGATATTTAATCTAATCAATTGAAGGCTTTAAGAGAGAATCTCTCTCTTAACTTCAGCCAGCCAGACTCTCCTGGTGAATTCATTTAAGACCTTCCTCAGAGTTGACAGTTTGTGGTCAACCCTGTGGAATTTGAACTCTTGTATCCCCAAAGTTGCGTGAGACATGTCTATAAAATTTCGTATTTGCCGATCTCCTGTTGGTTCTGTTTCTCTAGAGAACCCTAACTGCTACAGTTTTGGTACCGGGAGTGGCTCCTGAGAAACAGAATCTTGAAAATGGGTTTTTGCAATTGGTTTTCTACTCTGATTAGACTCAAAGGCACATTGGCTCTGTTGCCAGTAATCAAGATGGCGCCTTACAGTCTGTGGGGTGGGTTTTCAATATATGCAAATTATCACTATTTAATTTTGCTAATTGTACACTTATACAAGACAAGGTTTGGGGTGACAGTATTTTTGACATTTTTAACAGAGTTTTGTGAAGTTGTAATGATGTTGGCTGGTTGTTCCTAGATATGCTAGATAGAGTTATGAAAGAAAAGGATGAGCTGAAGGCTTCAAATTGGCAGCTTAAGTGCCATGAAAGTGTATGAAAGAAAATCTTATTTCTTGTGGCTGCAAACTTGAGATCTCAGAAAACCAGACCCAAAGTCTCATTGTTCGAGTAGCAGATTTACAGTATAATCTGAAGTCTCAACCTTGCAAGACGTCTGCTGTTGAAGTGAAGACATCGATTGGAAAGGGAGCGGGGTCCTGAAAATTGAAATTGGGACATATGGTTGATAATGATGGCAGTGGGGACATTGACATCCTAGATTCTGTGGAGGTTTTTGCTAGATAAAGCTGTAATAGTCTGCCCTGAGGAAACAGCCTCTCCATTTCCAGCCTGCTGTAAGGAAACAACCACCCAATCTCCACCTTGCTCTGAGGGGACAGCTACCTAGGATGCCCAGCCTGCCATGAGGTGTCAGGTTCCAGACCCCCCAGTCTGTGCTAGAGTCTGCTATCCAACCTATACCTGCGAAGACTAACCCTTCAGTGCCTGCCTGCTCCCTGTAACCACCTCCTCTGGGAAAATAGCCTCCCCTCCTCTGTCTGGAGAGATTAATCCTGTTTCACCAGATGAAACTGCAATGGAATGCCCAAGGTAATTGGCTTGAAGTACACTTCTAATTCTTTTCATGACCCACCTCCACCACCTCACTTTTCTTCAAGACCTATAACTAGGCTAAAGTCCCATTAGGCCCCGAAAGGGGAGGTACAACGTTTGACCCATAAGGAGGTACGCAATACTCTGAAAGAATTCCATGAGTTTCAAGTTTATCTAGATGGAAATCAGGGGTATATGTGTGAGAACTGATATTAAGGTTGTAGGATAATGGTGGAAGGAATATAAAGCTGGAACAGACCGAATTTATTGATATGGGCCCACTAAGCAACAATTTTGGATTCAGTGTTATAGCTCGAGGGGTTAGAAAGGGCATTAACAGTTTATTTGGGTGGTTGTCTGAAGCATTGATCAAAAGGTGGCTGATATTACCTGAGGTTGAGAGTCAATGCCATGGTATAATGAAAGTGAGGGGATTTAGAGGTTTAAAGAGATTGGAAAGTTAGAGTGGAAGACCTGCTCACACGGCCTAGGTATGTCCAGAGGACCAACCCATTACCAAGACTGAGGAATAAATTTGTGAGACTAGCTCCATCATCCCTGAAGAGCTCTGTAGTCACCCTTCTCTGTAAGTCCCATATTACTGTGGGAACTTCTGTCACTAGTAGAATCCTTGAACACACTAGGGGTTATCGGATCCCAAGTTAACAGAAGCCAGGTGGTGGCACTTAATCACCAAAGGCAAGGTGGGAGTGGCTATCATAATGGGCAGCAGACTCCAAGCAGCAGTCAAAATAGTCTCAGAGATTTATGGTGTTGGCAAGTAGAATATGGGTTCCTCAAAGTAAAATAGGTGAACGGTATACTAAATTCTTGTTTGAGCTGTATAAGCAGAAAAGTTCAAGGTGGAGTGAAAAGTCTAACTTGAATTACAAAAACAGAGAGTCATGGCCCCTTAATCAGTTCTCAGACTTGAAATAGTTTACAGACCCAGAGCCTCCTGAATGAGGGGAAGGTCAGGTCCCTTTGGGGAAGGACTCCGTTACACTACCAGAATTAATACTGTTAATGTTCCTCCCCGCCTCCCCAGGGAGACCTACAAGCTTTTACCAGGGTAACTGTGCACTGGGAAAAAGGAATTGATCACATATTTCAGGGAGTAGACATTGGCTCAGAAGTGACATTAACTCCATAAGACCCAAAATGTCATTCTGGTCCACCAGTCAGAGTGGGTTCTTATGGAGGTCAAGTGATTGATGGAATTTTAGCTCAGGTCTGTCTTACAGTGGGTTCAGTGGGTCCCTGAACCCATTTCTGTAGTTATTTCCCCAGTTCTGGAATCCACAATTGGAATAGACATGCTGAGCAGCTGGCAGAATCCATACGTTGGCTCCCAAAACTCATGGAATGAGGGCTATTATGGTAGGAAAGGCTAAGCAGAAGCCACTAGAACTGCCTCTACCTAGCAAAATAGTAAATCAGAAGCAATACCAGGTTCCTAGATGGATTGCAGAGATTAGTGCCACTCTTAAGGACTTGAAGGATGCTGGGGTGGTGAGTCACACCATATTCCAAACAACTTTCTTATTTGGCCTGTGCAGAAAGCAAATTGGTCTTGGAGGATAACAGTAGATTATCTAGCTGCAACTACTGTTCCAGATGTGGTACCATTACTTGAGCAAATTAGCACATTCCTTGGTACCTGGTATGCAGCTGTTGATCTGGCAAATACTTTTATCTCAATAGCTATTAGTAAGGACCACCAGAAATAGTTTGCTTTCAGCTGTCAAGGCCAGCAGTATACCTTCAATGTCCTACTTCGGGGATATATCAACTTTCCAGCACTATGTTATAATCTTGTCCTCAGGGATCTTGATCATTTCTCCCTCCTGTGATACTGCACACTGGTCCCTTATATTGATGATATTATATTGACTGAACCCAGTGAGCAAGAAGTTGCAAAAACTCTAGACATACTGGTAAGGCATTTGCGTGTTAGAGAATGGGAGATAAATTCAACAAAATACAGGGGCCGTCCGCGTCAGTGAAATTTCTAGGTAACCATCAGTTTTGGGCAGGTTGAGATATCCCTTTTAAGGTGAAGGTTAAGCTGTTGTGTCTAGTCCCTCCTATTGCTAAGAAGAGACACAACACCTAGTTGGCTTCACTGGATTTTGGAAACAATACATACCTCATTTGGTATGCGTTTGGTATGTGCTACTCTGGCCCATTTACTGAGTGATCAGTAAAGCTGCTAGTTTTGAGTAGGATCAGAACAAGAGGCTTTATGACAGGTCCAGGCTGCTGTGCAGGCTACTCTGTCTCTTGGGTCATATGATCCAGCAAATCCAAAGGTGCTGGAAGTATCAGTAGCAAATAAAGATGCTATCTGGAGCCTTTGGTAGGCCGCAGTAGGAGAATCACAATGAAAGCCCTTAGGATTTTAGAGTAAGGCCTTGCCATCCTCTATAAATAACTACTCTTTTTTTTTTTTTCTTTTCCAACTTTTTTTATTGTATAATATAACATATATACAAAGCAAAGAAAAAAAAAGGAAACAATAGTTTTCAAAGCACTTTTCAACAAGTAGTTACAGGATAGATTCCAGAGTTTGTCATGGGCTACCATACTATCATCTCAGATTTTTCCTTCTTGCTGTTCCAGAACATTGGAGGCTAAAAGGAATAAATATTTTTTTATCATCACAATTGACTTTTCCCCCTTATTTGTGAAAAATAACATATACAGAAAAGCAGTAGATTTCAAAGCACAGAACAGCAGTTAATTGTGGAACAGATTTCAGAATTTGGTATGGGTTACAATTCCACATTTTAGCTTTTTCTGTTTTTTTTTGGGTGCATGGTCTGGGAATCGAACCCGGGTCTCCCGCATGAAAGGCAAGCAGTCTACCACTGAACCACCCGTGCACCCTTTAGGTTTCTACTTCTAGCTGCTCTAAGATGCTGTAGAGTAAAAGAAATATCAGTTTAATGATTCAGCACTCATACTCATTTGTTAAACCCTACCTTCTCTGTAAAATTCCACTATTATCTTTCATCTTTCTCACTGTATAGGAATATAAGGGGCTGTCAATAATAAGGGGTAGGGAGATGGAACTAGCTGATGTTTTGGGATGGCTGGCCCTCTAGGTTTCAGGACTTATCTGCTCCAGGGACCCTTTTGGAGGTTGCAGGTTTCTGGAACATTACCCTAGTGCATGGTACCTTTGTAGAATCTTATATATTGCCCTAGGTGTTCTTTGGAATTGGCCGGAATGGTTTTGGTTGGGGTGTGGCAAATTATGATAGGTAGCAATGTCTAACTGAAGTTTACATAAGAGCAACCTCCAGTGTAGCCTCTCAACTCTATTTGAACTCTCAGCCACTGATACTTTATTTGTTACACTTCTTTTACCCGTTTTGGTCAGGATGGCATTGTTGATCCTATGGTGCCAGGACCAGACACATCCCTGGGTGTCATCTCCCACGCTGCCAGGGAGATTTTCACCCCGGATGTCATGTTCCACATAGAGGGAAGGGCAGTGATTTCACTTGCAAAGTTGGGCTTAGAGAGAGTGAGCCCACATCTGAAGAATACAAGAGGTCCTCCAGAAGTAACTCTTAGGCATACCTATAGGTAGGCTAAGCTTTCCCACTACATGCATAAACTTCATAAGAGCAAGCTCAAGATCAAGGGCGTGGCCTATTGATTTGGGTGTCCCTATACTATCAGGTGTTTCCCTGGTGGTAAAGTTTAATAGTTCCATATATTTTCTCCCATCCATCAAGGAACTTTGCCAATACTTTTTTGATTATCTGCTTAGCATATTCTGGGATATATCCAGGCATTACATTAAACTATACGGGATTAAAGGCCCTCAGTTGTTACTCTGAACTCCCTGTATTTCAGTGGTTTATATGAGCTATCTAGACAGGTTGAGTTAGATTATGTGCTACAGAAAATTTAGGTTCTGGACAAAATAAACCTTTCTTCCTTTGGTCTTGAAGAGTAGGTGAGGTTCTAAAATATATACAATGTCTTCCTTACTCCTGTGTTCTGAATTACCTTAATCCTGATCTGATTGCCTTCATTTTTATCTCTGAATACCAGATTAAACATATGTAAAACAGCCTCTAAAAATCCAGAAATAATAATTACCACTCTGGACAAAATGTGACTGCTAAAAGATCTTACAATCTAGGCCTCTGTTTTCTTGTGAATGAGACCATACAATAGTTGCTGTTTTGTTTCTGGCTTATTTTGCCTCACCAGATGTTCCACAGGTTCATTTACAATGTTGCCTGCCTTCCAACTTTGTTCCTTTTTGTAGCAGCACAATATTCAATCATATGTATACACTATCATTTGCCAATCTACTTCTTAGTCAGTGCATCCTTTAGCCACTTGCATTCATTAGGCATCATGTATAATGTCCAAAGTCCACAGTCCATCAACACTCTCAATTTTAGATAATTTCATTGTTCCTAAGAGAAAGATAACCAGTAAACACACCCTCACCAAATAGGAAATCTAAATTTCCCCTTAACTCTTGTCCTTCCCCCTGTTATTTACCCCGGGTGTTGCTGTGTGGTACTACTGATGTTTTCCTGTTAAACATATCCCATAGCATGCCATAGCAGCTTTTACCCTATACCCTGAACTTAAATACTCTTTGTACAAGAATCATACCTTTGAAGTAGTTCATGCAAGAGCTTATTTATATTTGTACTGTTAATCAATGGGACCCATAGGTCTATACACCCCTTTCAATCGTGTTCACCTTCAGTATGGTAATATTATTTATAAACCCAGTAGTAAACCACCTTCACTTCTGTCTATTCCCTTACATTTGTGTTCAACCTTATTAGCTAACCATTCACCCATCTCTAGCTTCTGTGTATCTCTAAATCCCTTATATTCTATGTTATAAGCCTCTGATTTTACCTTTACCATGTTATGAAAGTGGAGTCATACAGTATCTATACTTTTGTTGTCTGGCTTATTTCACTCAGCATTATGTCCTCAAGGCTCATCTATCTTCTCACGTGCTTCAGGACATCATTTTGTCTTACTGCTACATAATATTACATCATATGTGTATGCCACATTTTGTTAATCCTCTTTGTCTGTTGATGGGTGCTTGGATTGTTTCCATCTTTTGAAGATTGTGGATAATGCTGCTGTGAACACTGGTTTGCAAATGTCTGTTTATGTCACTGCTTTCAGCTCTTCTAGGTACATACCGAGTAGTGGTGTTACCGGGTCATAGTGCAACTAGATATTTAGTTTCCTAAGGAACTGCCAAACTGTCTTCTGTAGTGGCTATACCATTATATCCTCCCACCAGCAGTGGATAAGTGTCCCAATTTCTCCACATCCTGTCTGACATTTGTAGTTTTCAGTTTGTTTAACACCACCTTATAGGTGTGAGGTGGTATCTCATTGTTGTCTTGATCTGCATTTCCCTTATTGCAAATGAAAATGAGCCTCTCTTCATATGCTTTTAGCCATTTATGTTTCCTCTTAGAAAAATGCCTATTCATATCATTAGCCCATTTTATGATTGGATTCTTTTTGTTCTTTGGTTGTTAAGTTGTATGATTTCTTTATGTATACAGGATGTTAAACCTTTATCTGATGTGTGATTTCCAAGTATTTTCTCCTGTTGAGTTGACTGTCTCTTCATCTTTTTCACAAAGTCTTTTGAGGCGCAAAAGCATTTGGTTTTGAAGGGTTCCCATTTATTTGTTTTTCTTTTTTCTTTTGTTCCTTGTACTTTGGGTATAAAGTTTAGGGAGCTGCCTCCTGTTACTAGGTCTTGAAGATGTTTCCCTACATTTTCTTCTAGGAGCTTTATGGTGCTGGTTCTTATATTTAGGTGTTTGATCCACTTTGAATTAATATTTGTATAGGGTGTAAGATAGAGGTCCTCTTTCATTCTTTTGGCTATTGATATCCAGTTTTCCCATGCCCATTTATTGAAAAGTTTTATTGTCCCAGTTCAGTGAATTTGGGGGCCTTGTCAAAAATCAGTTGACCATAGTTTGATGGTCTATGTCTGCACTCTCAGTTCGATTCCATTGGTCAATACTTCTCTTTGTGCCAGTACCATACTGTTTTGACCACTGTGGCTTTATAATAAATTTAAAAATCAGGAGTTATTGATCCTCCCACTTCATTCTTCTTATTTTAGGATGCTTTTAGCTATTGGGTGTCTCTTTCCCTTCCAGATGAATTTGGTAACTAGCTTTTCCAAGTCTTCAAATAGGTTCTTGAGATTTTGATTGGTACTGTGTTGAATCTGTAGATCAATTTGGGTAGAATCAACATCTTAACTATATTTAACCTTGCTCTCCATGAGCAGGGAATGTCTTGTCTTTTCACCTATTTAGATCTTCTCTGATTTCTTTTAACAATGTTACGTAGTTTTCTCTGTACAAGTCCTTTACGTCCCTAGTTAAGTTCATTCCTAAGTACTTGATTATTTTAGTACTATTTTGAATGGAACTTTTTCCTCAACTGAATCCTCAGTTAGATCATTGCTTGTATGTAGAAACATTACTGATTTTTGCACATTAATTTTATATCCTGCCACCTTGCTAAATTTGTTTATTAGCTCAAATAAGTTTGCTGTAGATTTCTCAGATTTTTCCGAGTATAGTATCATGTCATCTGTAAATAATGTAAGTTTAACTTCTTCCTTTCTAATTTGGATGCCTATTTCTGTGTCCTGCCTGATTGCTCTAGCTAGAACTTGTAGCACAATGTTAAATAATAGTGGTGACAGTGGGCATCCTTGTATCATTCCTGATCAAAAGGGGAAAGCTTTTAGTCTTTCTCCATTGAGTATGATGCTGGCTATGGGTTTTTCATATATGCCCTTTATCATATTGAGGAAGTTGCCTTTGAGTCCTATCTTTTGAAGTGTTTTTATCAGAAAAGGATATTGAATTTTGTCAAATGGTTTTTCAGCATCGATCAAGATGATCATATGATTTTTCCCTTTCAATTTGTTAATGTGCTGTATTACATTAATTGATTTCCTTGTGTTGACCCATCCTTGTATCCTTGGTAGAAACTCCATGTAGTTGTGTTGTGTAATTCTTTCAGTGTGTTGTTGGATTTGATTTGTTGGTATTTTGTTGAGAATTTTTGCATCTATGTTCATTAGGGAGATTGGCCTGTAGTTTTCCTTTCTTATAGTATCTTTACCCGGTTTTGGTATTAAAATGAGTTTAGCATCATAAAATGAGTTTGGTAGTGTTTCTTTTTCCTCAATTTTTTGGAAAAGTTTGAGCAGGATTGGTGTTAGTTCTTTTTGGAATGTTTGATGAAATTTCTCTCTGAAGCCGTCTGGTGGCACTGGGCTTTTCTTTGTAGGAAGATTTTTGATGACTGATTGAACCTCTTTACTTGTAATTGATTTGTTGAGATCTTCTGTTTCTTTCTGAGTCAGTGTACCTTGTTTGTGTGTCTCAAGCAATTTGTCAGTTTCATCAAAGTTGTCTAGTTTATTCATAGTATCTTCTTATGAATTCTTTTATCTCTTCAGAGTGTGTGGTAATGCACCCCATCTCATTTCTGATTTTGTTTATTTGCATCCTTTCTCTTTTTTTTTCTTTGTCAGTCTTCCTAGTGGCCCATCAATTTATTGATTTTCTCAAAGAACCAACTTTTGGTTTTATAGATTCTTTCTATTGTTATTTTATTCTCCCATTCATTCAACTCTGCTTTAGTGTTTGTTATTTTTCTTCTTTTGTTTGCTTTGGGGTTAGTTTGCTGTTCTTTCTCAAGTTCCTCCAGGTAAGCACTTAAGTCCTTGTTTTTTGCTCTTTCCTGTTTTTTAGTATAGGCATTTAGGGCAATATATTTCCTTCTCAGCACAGCCTTTGCCACATCTCATAAGTTCTGATATATTCTCATTTTCATTTGTTTCCAGATAGGTACTGATTTTTGTAGCAATTTCTTTTTGACCGACTGGTTGTTTAACAGTGTGTTATTTAATCTCCATATATTTATGAAAGTTCTCATTTTTTGGTGGTTATCGAGATCTAGCTTCATTCCATTGTCATCAGAGAAAGTGCTTTGAATAATTTTGATATTTTTAAATTTATAAAGACGTGTTTTGTGCCCCAGTATATGATCTATCCTGGAGAATGTCCCATGAGCACTAGAGAAGAATGTATATCATGTTGTTTTAGGGTGTAATGGCCTATATATGTCAGTTAGGTCTAATTAATTTATCAAGTTGTTTAACTTCTCTCTTTGTTGATCCTCTGTTCAGTTGCTCTATCTATACAGGAGAGTGATGTATTGAAGTCTCCTACTACTATTGTTGAAATCTCTATTGTTCCTTTCATTTTTGGCAATGTCTGTCTTATATACTTTGGAGCTCCTTGTTTGGGAGCATAAACATTTATGACTGTTCTTTCTTCTTGGTGAATTGTCCCTCTTATTAATATATAGTGTTCTTCTTTGTCTCTTATGCTGTCTTTTCATTTAAAGTCTATTTTGTCTGATATTAGTATAGCTACTCCTGTTTTGTTTTTGGTTACAACTTGTGTGAAAGGTCTTTTTCCATCCTTTCACTTTCAATTTGCATCCTTGTGTCTAAGATAAGTCTCTTGTAAGCATCATATATCTGGATTATTTTTCTTAATCCATTCTGCCATTGTATCTTTTAATTGGTGAGTTAGGTCCATTTACATTCAAAGTTATTACTGAAAAGGCATTACTTGAATCCACCATCTTATCCTTAGGATTTTATTTGTCAGATCTACATATTCTTTCCCCTCTATCTCTTTTCATCCTTTAAGTTACCCTTACTGGTACTCTTCAATTCCCTGTCCTCCTCCAGACCTCCCTCTCCTGTCTTTTTTTCTCAACTGGCAGAACTTCCTTTAGTACTTCTTGTAGGGCCGGTCTGTTCACAGATTGTTTCAGGTTTTGTTTGTCTGTGAATGTTTTAATCTCTCCCTCAGTTTTGAAAGACCATTTGGCTGGGTACATAATTCTTGGCTGGAAGTCTTTCTCTTTCAGAATTTTAAATGTATCATACCACTGCCTTCTCCCCTTCATAGTCTGAACACAATCTTATATGGTTTCCCTTGCATACAGTAGATTATTTTTCTCTCTTCACTTTAGGATTTTTTGTTTCTCTTCAGCATTTGATAGACTAATTAGTATGTGTCTTGGTGAAGGCCTATTTGGATTTATTTTATTTGGAGTTTGTTGGGTGTATCAGTTAGGGTTCTCTAAAGAAACAGAATCAACAGAAAATATTCATAAACATAAAATTTATAAAAGTGTCTCACATAACCGTGGGAACATAGAGTCCAGAATCTGTAGGGTAGGCTGTGAAGCTGATGATTCCAGTGAAGGGTCTGGACAAACTCCGCAGGAGAAGCTTGCCAGCCAAAGCAGAAAGAAAGCCTGTCTCTTCTGAATCCTCATTAAAAGGCTTCCAGTGATTAGATTAAGCATTACTCATTAAATTAAGCATTACTCATTAAATAAGTCACTTCCCTTGTCTGAATACAAATGGATGTAGCCTATGTGATCATGATTTAATTTTATGACATGACCTCATAACGAAAGATAGGCCAGCACTTGCCCAGCCAGACAAAACAGGTACCACCACCTGACCAAGTTGACACATGAACCTGACCAATGCAGTCCACCCTTTGTCAACTTGGCAGCTATACTCATCACCTCAAACCATACCTAATTTCTAAATAGAAAACTATAATACACATTTTTTTTCCACCTAACAATACTCAACTGTCCTGCATATAACTGGAAACACATTAAATCTCTCAGAACAGGGTGCAAGTCCTTAGGTAATATTCATTCTTAAACTTGATATCTTACAACTTAAATAGAATAACATGAACAAAACAGCATTACAGTCCTCATTTCTGTAACTGATCATGTGGTCGTAGTTCATATTTATCACTACCTTCTTCCACTACTCATTGCATGTTCCCTTTACCCTCAGCAAGCACTTCAGCTGGCCGTGGTTCTTTGCCTGGTAGGGTGACCCTAACCTTCATTCCTGAAGTTTCAGAGCCTTTGGTAGTCCTGCCAGGATTGGGTTGTTGCAGTTTTCCATTGATTTTAATAACAGGGCATGGTAGTACTAAAAGACGCTGTAGGGGATCCCCCATGTTCCAGGAAAACTCTTCTTTACCTCCATTGTGTAGTTGCAGTCCTACTTCTTCCTGATAGTCAGGGTCAGGCACCCCAGCCAGTAATGTAATCCCCTTCTTGGCTTGTTGATCCAGAGGCATGAATAGCCCAAAGTGACCGGGAGGCAGTCTTAGATTCCAGTTCAATGGAATCATTGTTGTTTCTTCTGGTGGAAGCACTCCCCCTTTTGGAATTAAAACATGTAGACCAGCAGAGCTCAGGGTTGCAGGGACAGGAAGCAAAAATTACCTCTAGTGGATCGCTAGGGGTAATAGTTAGTGGTGCCATTCCCATTTTCACCCCTTGGTTCCTGGACACCATGGATCCTGGCTATGGGAGAAACAGCACCACACAGTGGATGCTGATTCAGAGCATACACAGCTTCCTGGAGAACATTACCCCAACCCTTCAAGGTATTGCCACCTAGTTGGCACCATAATTGAGTTTTTAACAGGCCATTCCACTGTTGTATCAATCCAGCTGCTTCTAGATGATGGGAACATGGTAAGACCAGAGAATTCCATGAGCATGTATCCATTCCCACACTTCATTTGCTGTGAAGTGTGTTCCCTGATCAGAAGCAATGCTGTGTGGAATACCATGATGATGGATAAGGCATTCTGTAAGCCCACGGATGGTAGTTTTGACAGAAGCATTGGGTGCAGGGAAAGCAAACCCATATCCAGAGTGTGTATCTATTCCAGTGAGAACAAATCACTGCCCCTTCCATGAAGGGAGTGGTCCAGTGTAATCAACCTGCCACCATGTAGCTGGCTGGTCACCTCGGGGAATGGTACCCTATCAGGGGCTGAGTGTGGGTCTTTGCTGCTGGCAAATTGGGCACTCAGCAGTGGCTGTAGCCAGGTCAGTCTTGGTGAGTGGAAGTCCATGTTCTTGAGCCCATGCATAACCTCCATCCCTACTACCATGACCACTTTGTTCATGAACCCATTGGGCAATGACAGGAGTTGCTGGGGAAAGAGGCTGACTGGTATCCACGGAACGGGTCATCTTATCCACTTGATTATTAAAACCTTCCTCTGCTGAAGTCACCCTCTGGTGTGCATTCACATAAGACACAAATATACTCATGATTTTAGCCCACTCAGAAAGGTCTATCCACATACCTCTTCCCCAGACCTCTTTGTCACTTATTTTGTCTTTCCAAGTCCCTGACCATCCAGCCAAACCATTAGCAACAGCCCATGAGTCAGTATACAAACACACCTCTGGCCAGTTCTCCTTCCAAGCAAAATGAACAACCAGGTACACTGCTTGAAGTTCTGTTCACTGGGAGGATTTCCCCTCACCATTGTCCTTCAAGGACACCCCAGAAAGGGGTTGTAGTGCTGCAGCTGTCCACTTTCGGGTAGTGCCTGCATATTGTGCTGAATCACCTGTAGATGAGGCCCGAGTTTTCTCTTCCTCAGTCAGTTCACCATAAGGAACTCCCCAAGAGGCCATAGCTCTGGTCTGGGAAACAGAACATAATGTGGCAGGAGTGGAAACCATGGGCATTTGGGCCACTTCTTCATGTAACTTACTTGTGCCTTCAGGACCTGCTCTGGCCTTGTCTCGTATATACCATTTCCATTTTACAATAGAGTGCTGCTGCGCACGCCCAATTTTATGACTTGGTGGGTCAGATGACACCCAGCTCATGATAGACACCTCAGATCTCATGGTAACTTGGTGGCCCATGGTTAAGCATTCAGTCCCTATTAAGGCCCAGTAGCAGGCCAAAAGTGGTTTCTCAAAAGAAGAGTAGTTATCTGCAGCAGATGGTAAGGCTTTGCTCCAAAATCCTAAGGGTCTGCGTTGTGATTCTCCTATTGGGGCCTGCCAAAGGCTCCAAACAGCATCTCTGTTTGCAGCTGACACTTCCAGCACCATTGGATCTGCTGGTTCATACAGTCCAAGTGGCAGAGCAGCTTGTACAGCAGCTTGGACCCGTTGCAGAGCCTCCACTTGTTCAGGTCCCCACTCAAAATTAGCAGCTTTTCAGGTCACTTGATTAATGGGCTGCAGGAGCACACCCAAATGAGGAATATGTTGTTGCCAAAATCCAAAGAGTCCAACTAGGCATTGTGCCTCTTTTTAGGTCATAGGAGGGGCCAGATGCAGCAACTTATCCTTCATCTTAGAAGGGATATCTTGACATGCCCCGCACTGCAGGACACCTAGAAATTTCATTGATGTGAAAGACCCCTGTATTTTTATTGGATTTATCGCCCATCCTCTGACATGCAGATACCTTAACAGTAAGTCTAGAGTAGTTGCTACTTCTTGCTACCAGTAGTAGGTCCAATCAACATGATATCATCAATATAATGGACCAGTGTGATGTCTTGTGGGAGCGAGAAATGATTAAGGTCCCTTCAGACAAGATTATGACATAGGGCTGGAGAGTTGATATACCCCTGAGGTAGGACACTGAAAGTATATTGCTGACCTTGCCAGCTGAAAGTGAACTGTTTCTGGTGGTCCTTAGTAATAGCTATTGAGAAAAAAGCACTTGCCAGATCAGTAACTGCATACCAGGTACCAGGGGATGTATTGATTTGCTCAAGCAATGATACCATATCCGGAACAGCAGCTGCAATTGGAGTTACCACCTGGTTGAGCTTACGATAATCCACTGTCATCCCCCAAGACCCATCTGTTTTCTGCACAGGCCAAATAGGAGAGTTGAACGGTGATGTGGTAGGAATCACCACCCCTGTATCCTTGAAGTCCTCAAGAGTGGCAGTAATCTCTGCAATCCCTCCAGGAATCAGAATCTGCTTCTGATTTACTAGTTTGCTAGATAGGGGCAGTTCTAGTGGCTTCCATTTGGCCTTTCCTACCATAATAGCCCTCACTGCATGAGTTAGAGAGCCAATGTGGGGATTCTGCCAGTTGGTCAGTATGTCTATTTCAATTATACGTTCTGGATGTGGGGAGATAACTAAAGAATGGGTCTGGGGGCCCGCTGAACCCACTGTGAGACTGACCTGAGCTAAAACTTCATTGATCACCTGGCCTCCATAATCCCCCACTCTGACTGGTGGACCAGAGTTACATTTTGGGTCCCTTGGAATTAATGTCACTTCTGAACCAGTGTCTAATAATCCCCGAAATATCTGATCATTTCCATTTCCCCAATGCACAGTTACCCTGGTAAAAGCCTGTTGACCTTCTTGGGGAAGGCTTGGAGGAAGATTAACAGTATAGATTTGTGACCATGTAACAAGATTCTCCCCAATGGGACCTGGCCTCCCCTTCATTCAAGTG
>PVIY010047661.1:0-17746 GCA_004026745.1 Myrmecophaga tridactyla | reverse complement strand
GAGGCTGCTGGACAGCTGTGTAGTTTTCAAAGCAATCCACTGGCAGGTGTTCCTCAATGCGAGGAACGCTACCCACTTAGCCCTATTCAATGCCAATTGCCCTGTAATTCGATCGCCATGTGGTCGCCATCAGCCCCATGTGTTTAAATGGCTAGAAAACAGCGGCTCCCCCCTCCCCACCACCACCTGGTTTTCTCATCTCTTGGGCATATTTGGAGATGCATCCTTGCTGCGAAAACGCTTGCCAACCCCAAGGGTGGGTCTAGGGTAACACCCGGGAGTCACCTGGGAGCCAGACTCTGAGTTTTCACCAGGTGATCTGCCTGCACAGTGAAGTCAGGGCAGCGCTGGCTTCAATGGAGTCATGTGGAGACCAAGTTCGGGGCGGGGACAGATGTGCAGTGCAGAGAATGCGGGCAGTGTGTCCTCAGGTGGCTGGCTGTGAATTCCGACCCCGTCGTCCCAGTATTTAGGACATTAAACAAGATGTTTCTTTTCTCTGGGCCTCAGTTTCTTCATCTGTAAAATGGGAATAAGAATAGAACCTGCTCGACAGAGGTTATTAGGGGGATTCCATACCTGAATGAATGGGAGGCATGCGAGCACAGGGCTTACCACAGAGTAGGTGCTCAAGACATGTGGGTGCTCCTTCCTCTGTTCCCCTGTCCCAGTAGTGGGGAGACTTGGACTCCCTCATGGGCCACTGGCTTCCAATCAAGGCCATCCCCGCAGCCCGTTAGGGGATGCCACGTGTATTTCACTCCCCTCCCTGCACCCTTTAACTTCAGTGCTTGTAAGACTCTCCTGGGGAGGGGGTTAAAACAAACAAGTTTGGGGGCTCTGTCCTGGAGAGTCTGACGTTAATTTCGTAGGTCAGGAGTGGTGCCCCGGGTTTCCCATTTTGCAGGCAGCTTCCTAGGCGACATTGATTGGTGGAGACGCTGCCCAAACCTCACGGCTCAAAGCGGGGTTCAGGACCAGCCGCCTCGGAGTCACCCGGGAGCCGGTTAGAAATGCAGAGCCTCAGGCCCCTCCCAGAACTGCAGGTTCGGGGTCTGCTTTTTAGCCAGATCCCCAGATGATTTGTGCCCGTTACGGTTTATCAGGCACTTCCCTGGGACGTCCATCCATCCAGGGTTAGCTGAAGGCTACATGAGGGCTCGCGGGGAGCTGTGTTCCGAGCCCTTCCCGCCGCTTCTCCATGCAGTGACTGGAGACCGTCCTCCTGCGTTGACACCTGAGTTCTCCTCAGTGGGTCTGCTTCGTGGTTTGCACCTCTGCCCACTAAAGGGGGCGAGCGGCGGCTTACAGGGTTGTTAGGTGCACGTCTGTCCTGTCGCCACATGACCACGTACCACCAGCTGGGGACCAACCCAACAGACCCTTCTTCTCCCACAGTTTGCAGGGAGAGCAGAAGCTCAGATGGAGGTGTTACCAGGGCCGCGCCCCCTCTGTGCCTCCCGCCCGGCTCATGCTGGCTGCCATCCTTGGCCCTCCATGGCTTACGGGCGCATCGCTTCGTCCCCTGCCGCTGCCACCTCCGATCCCCCTCTGTGTGTGCCTCAGTGTCCCCGGTAAGGACACAGTCATTAGATTCAGTCCCCCACCCCAATCCAGCTTGATCTCACCTTAAATCGACACCTGCAAAGACCCTATTCATAGGTGCTGGGGGCGAGGACTTGAACACCTCTTTTGGGGGACACAGTTCAACCCCATCATGAGGCCTCCCGTCTCACCTGGGGGAAGGCTGTCACCCGTGTTGTCCTTTGAAGAGCTCTCAGCCCCCAGCAAGCTCTTGGGAAGGCTGAGTTCACCCCGTGGCTGGGGCTGGCAGCCTCGCTCACAGCGTCACCAGCGGCTTTTAGGCACCAGGACACCGAGGGCCAGGGAGGGGGGCCCGGTGCTGCCCCCAGGGTCGGACACCCTGAGTGCCACACCCAGAGGGCCGCTGATGGGGCGCGTCCTTTGACCTGGGGCTGTTGGTTCCCCCGCCCCACCCCGAGCCTGCAAATTTCAGAGAAGAATCTGGGGCACCTACACCCAGGGGGTCCATCCCAGAACCACCTGGCTCCAGGCGAAAGGATGCTCATGGCTGTGCTGTGTGGGGCGCCTGGGTGATGGGGCGCTCACCTGCCAAGTCCCATGGAACGTGAGGGCCCCAAGTCCCCAGTGCCGGGCACCGCAGCAGGCTCCAAGGTCGCCTGAGCTGGATGCACAAAGACCCGCGTGCTTCGCCGGCCCAGCCCTGCCGGGTACATCCAGCGGGGTCAGGGTGGGGGGTCAGAGTCCCAGCATCCCAGAGCCCAGTGGTCCTGGCATAGACCAGTGGCTCTCAACCTGGATGCCTGAAAGCTCCGATGCCCCCAGGCCAGTTCAGTCAGACCCTCGGGAGGTGGGGCTCAGGCGCTCAGGGGTGCCAGTGGGCAGCCAGGATTGACAACTGGGGCTTTGGGAAGGCTGAGGCATTCCTGCACCAAGTGGCATCTTTAGGTCTAAGCAGTTACCTGTGTGCCACCTGCACAAAACAAAGTGGCCATCAGAAGAGGAGCTGCCTCTGCCTCCGTCCAGTGGGGTCCAGCAGCCTTGGACCCCTCTTCATCTTTCCAACCCTGGCTCCAGGAATGGGCTTTGGCCCCCAGAAGCCCCTTTTTTAGGGATGTTCAGTCTGTACTCTGGGGTCTGTGGCCGCCAGAGGTGCCCTGCTCAGGTCTCCTTTGAAGAGAGAACTCCTGTGAGCAGGGAACTAGCTGCGAGCCTCCAGCGGCCAGCTCACAACGAGGCCCCCTTCACTCTCTGCTCCCAGCCAGTGGCACAGCAGGACAGGAGAGCGAGGGCCAGGCTACCTTGCCCCATGTGGAGCTCCTCCAAGGGGGCAGCATGGCTCTGGGACTGCCCCCTGGCTTGGCCATGACCTTCTCGTTGCTTCCCTCAGGCTCTGCACATGCTTCCTTCCTTCCCTGCTCCTTCCATGTGCTCAGGCCTGCACTTGGGCTGACAGCTGCCCCTGACCCCTGCACCCTCTCCTGCACATCCATCACAGGTGTCCTGTCCATTCAGTCTCTTGCACGGCTAATTCCAACTTGGCAACTGCTGCTCACACAACCTGAACTGGCACAGAGCTCAGCTCGCCTTCTGGCTCAGTTCACATCCTGTGAGCGTGTCCCCCAATAGACAAGGGGCAGCCCCCAATGTGAAGCGTCCTCTGGGGCCATATATCTCCCCAAAGCCCCAACCAAGTGGCAGCTGACCCAATCTCTCCCCCCATAATAATCCTACCCTCCTAGCTCTCTCCTCTCTCCCACCCCTTCCACTCCCCTTTAAGATCTTAGCTCTTCTTTTCTGCACCGTCGCAGCATGCCCTTTCTAATACATCTGGAACCCGTCGGCACCACAAAGACCTCAGAGCATGCCCAGCAATCCTCCTTCCATCAGTCCTGCTCGGAAGCAGGTGTATCATTTCCAGCTCATCGTTTTGCCCTTATCCTGTGGATATCAACTTCATAATTATAACATCTTACCTTAACAACTCACCTTTTGGGTTACTACTGAACATCCCTTGGTTGTATGTAGAGAGAAAAGTCTAGGGAATTGCTCACCATTTGCCCAGAATAACCTAAGAAAGGAACCTCTTGACCAGTTGCTGGTCCCCAGACCGCCTTGGAAACTCTACCTCAGAGTTTATTATCCTGGCCCCACCTCCCCTTCCCCAACCGTGTTCTGCAGCAGCAGGCGTCAGCCCCGTCCTCAGGTGCAGAGAAGGATCTAGACCCCGGGAGTCTCTCCTTCTCCCCTCCACCTTGAGCCCCTCATCCCACCACCCACCCATCATACTGGCCCCAAGATTTTGCTGCCAGCTTAACTAAGCTGATCCCTTGCAAATCCACGCCAGAGGCACAAATCCTCCTTCAGTTAAGCCAGCCCCAAGCCCAGAAGGTGCATCTAGGGACAAGGAAGAGGTGTCTCCCGGGAGTGGGTGACACGGGCGTGAGCCGGGGCACAGACGGCGGCGGGGCCCGGGAGCCACTGCCAACCCCACCGCAGGGAGCGTAGTTCCAGGCCTCCGCCCACCCGCCCACCAGGTGGAAGCCAGGACAAGACGATGGTGTTACTTTTGGGATGTATTGTTATTGACTCTGAGAGTTCTGCATGGTGGCATGGGGCCAAGCGCACAGAAACAGGACCCTCTTCTGCCTTGGGAGCCTTGGATGGATTTGTAGTGAAGAAGGGAAGAGAAGAGGCTCAGATTCACCCATGTGCCTTTGAGCCAGCATTTCTTTGAAGCATCACAAGAATCCCGCAGGGAAAGGATGACACCAGCTGCAAAAACTGAGGCTCAGAAAGATTCAGCAACTTGCCCGCAATGCTGGTAAGGGCAGGGCTGAGGCCAGCAGTCATTCTCCTGATTCCAAGGGGAGCAGATGGCAACTCTGGTGTTCTAGTTTGCTAGTTGCCAGAATGCCATATACCAGAAACAGAATGGCTTTTAAAGGGGAATTTAATAAGTTGCTAGTTTACAGTTCTAAGGTCAAGAAAATGCCCAGTTAAAGCAAGTCTATAGAAATGTCCAGTCAAAGGCATCCAGAGAAAGATATCTGGGTTCAAGGCCGATGATGTTCAGGGTTTCTCTCTCAAGCGAGAAGGCACATGGCGAACACAGTCGGAGTTTCTCTCTCATCTGGAAAGCACATGGTGAACACGGTCAGAGTTTCTCTCTCATCTGGAAAGGCACATGGTGAACATGGCATCATCTGCTAGCTTCCTCTCCTGGCTTCCTGTTTCATGAAGCTCCCTGGGAGACATTTTCCTTCTTCATCTCCAAAGGTCACTAGCTGGTTCTCTCTCCTTCTCGTGGCTATGCCATTCTTCTCTGCTCTTTCTGAATCTCCAGCTTTCTCCAAAATGTTTCCTCTTTATAGGATTCCAGTAAACTAATCAAGACCCACCCAAATGGGTGGAGACATGCCTCTACCTAATCCAATTTAGCATCACTCTTGATTAAATCACATCTCCAGGGAGATGATCTAATTACAGTTTCAAACATACAATGTTGAATAGGGATTACTCTGCCTTTACGAAATGGGATTTTGATTAAAACATGGCTTTTCTAGGGTCCATACATCCTTTCAAACCAGCACAGCTGGCCAGCCGGGAACAGGATAGGAGAAAAGGATTCTCCCACAAAAGTCTATTCTTTGAGCAAATTACAGATTTGTCATTATTTTTAAATATAATAATACCAAACATGTGACTCTCATCACATTCTGTGCTGGGCACTGTTCTAAGCCCTCCACCAGCATTGACCCATTTAATCTTCACCCCAACTGCAGGGGCAGGTTTGGGTATTACCCAAATATGACACGTGAGGAGGTCGCTGTGCACAGAAGTGCACCAACTAGCCTGACATCACATCAGAAAGGCTGGGCTGTGAGCAGCAGGCAGGTATTTGATTTCGGAATTGATATATTTAAATGCTGCCCAAAACTGCAGATTAAAGAAAGGAAACAAAGGAGAGAGAAGCAGGCTGGGCTTCGTATGGGTCAAGTCTGGGTGAATTCAAGGGCGAGCAGCCCGGAGCAGCTCACCACAGTGTCCCACCAGCAACAGGGGCAGCGGGGGCTCCGGCAAAGAGCCAGCTCTGCAGATCCACAGCCCAGCAAGCAGGGGTCATGCCACCTCTTTGAACCTCAGTTTCCCCTTCTCTGTGGTTTGGGGCAGCGTTTAATTTATCTCTATTGCTCCAACCCTGTCATCATTGGATGCAGCCAAAGCCACCTTAGAACAGCGTCTGGCTCTTCTTAAGTACTCAACAAAGGTTGGTTCTTTGTTACTCCTGCTTTTCTGCTCAGTACACATGTCACTGAACGCCGGCGCCACCATCCCCACCACCATCCCACCGCTCTTAAAACTGGAGTGAATTTGCGGGGCTGAAGCAGCCCTCGGATCAGAACCTCCCAGGCAAGGTGGGCGACACCTTTCTGCAGACCGTGTGGGCACCTTGAAAAAGCCATAAAGCTCATCCAGGAAAGCCTAGAGTATACATTGATAGTGACTAAATGTACAAATTAAAAAATGTTTTTACATGAGGAAGGACAAAAGAATGTCAGTATTGCAGAGTGTTGAAAATAGATGGTCTTTCATATTTTAAAACTTCAACTTCTATGTGAGAACAAAGCAAAAAATGTTTATTTGGTACAACATTTATATTTTGACTAGTCTAAAATATTAGACTAGTCAAAATATAAAATATCATTCCTAATATGACTTTTATGGACAGGTTAATTGAATACCATACGTGCATGGAACCTTGAATAGGATTTTGTAGGTTTGTCCAGTGTGATGCCCCAATAAATCCCAGAGTGATTTGAACAGTAAATAAAGAAGTATTTGCAAAGTCCCCTTGGGGAAATGGTGAGAAAGGGGAGAAATTCAACTTCCCTATTTGGAAGATTCCTGATATTCTCACAAGCAGTGGGGACAACCAAATTAATAGGCCAAGCCCTCAATCTTGGGGTTTGTTCTTATGAAAATTATCCCCCCCTCTGCAAAGGATAGGCTAAGCCTACTTAAAATTAGACCTCAGAGTCACCCCCCAGAAAACCTCTTTTGTTGCTCAGATATGGCCTCTCTCTCCAGCCAACACAACAAACAAACTCACCACCCTCCCCCTGTCTACGTGGGACATGACTCCCAGGGGTGTGGACTTTCCTGGCAACGTGGGACAGAAATCCTAGAATGAGCTGGGACTCAGCATGAAGGGATTGAGAAAACCTTCTTGACCAAAAGGAGGAAGAGAGAAATGAGACAAAAGAAAGTGACAGTAGCTGAGAGATTTCAGAGTCGAGAGGTTATCCTGGAGGTTATTCTGACACATTATATAGATATCACCTTTTTAGTTTAAGGTGTTTTAGAGAAGCCTGAAACTGTAGAGCTGTGTTCCAGTAGCCATGTTTCTTAAAGATGAATGTGTAATGATACAGCTCTTGCAAGGTGACTGTGTGATTGTGAAAACCTTGTGTCTGATGCTCCTTTTATCTAAGGTATGGACAGATGAGCAAAAAAAAAAAAAAGGAAAGAAAAAGCCACAAAGCGCTTCTAGCTGTGCCTGGCAGCTATTTCTCCCCATTCATCACCAAAGCCCTTGGCTTATACTTGGTCACGGGGAAACTAGTGTCAGCATCTCCCTTCATTGAAACAACAGATTTTAAGATTTAGGGGCTGGTAACAAAGAGGTCCCTGGAGAGCCTATCTCTCTCACTCATTCGTTCAACACATGTTTATGATACACCCACAGCACGCCAGGCAGCACGCTAAGCATCGGCGATGAGAGGTGAATACAGTGGACGTGGCTCCTACTGCCTGGAACAGTCTAAACAGGCCCT
Source organism: Myrmecophaga tridactyla (assembly GCA_004026745.1). Lineage (NCBI taxonomy): Eukaryota > Metazoa > Chordata > Mammalia > Pilosa > Myrmecophagidae > Myrmecophaga > Myrmecophaga tridactyla. The sequence goes on along the minus strand of PVIY010047661.1, from coordinate 10,367 downwards.
ATCAGACCATGTCACACACAGTCGCTTCATCGGGAGAGGAAACAGAGCCCGGAGGAGGTGTGGCAGAGGCGGGAGCTGGCCAGGGAGGCCAGGGGACAGCCCTGAGGTCGGGGAGGGGAGCTGAGACGAGGCAGGAGTAGGAAGAGATGGACGTGGGGCCGGAGAGAGGGCTGGACCTCAGGTTACGTGGCACCAATGAGGGTGAAGCCAGCTCATGAGCAGCTTGTAGGATCACATTCTTGGAGCACTGGGAAGTCACTAAAAGATTTCAACCTGGGGTGGCATGTTAGAAAGAACCCTCTGGCTGCTGTAAGGACAGCAAATGGGAAGAGTGGAAACCAGCGTTGGCAGTAGCGTGAACTATGTCACTGTGGCAGCAGAGTGAGCTGGTCTTATAAAAGCAGCAGGACTTGATGTTGCAGTAGAGGGGGAACAAGGGTGCTTCCTGGGTGCCTGGTACAAGCCTCTGGGAAGATAGAAGAGGCTCTTAGTGAGGCGGGAGAGTGATGACGGCAGTTTAGTCCTACAGCTCCTGACTGAAGAATTCTCTATTTCTCCAAGAGTCATGAGATCCCGCCAAAGCCACATGAAGTAGTGTTTTCAGAGTCCATGCACTGTAAGCCACAAAATATGGAAACAGTTGCTACTCTTTGGCATACAGAGAGTGACTCAGGACCAGTTCTGAAGCCTGGAGATCTTTTTATTTGGAAAATAGGACTCAAACTCAGGCTACTGATATTCCCAGCTGAACCGCCCTGTCTTCAGCTCTTGATACCAAAGAGAAAGCCTTTTTCTTTTCCCCAAACGTCTTCCCAGGTCAGCAGGGTTATTACAAGACAGGGTGCTACACCCCACCTATTTGAATGTTTGCAATAACCCTGGCTATTTCCCCCGTCATGTCATGGAAATCAAGGTTCAGAGACGGCCGCTCTGGCTGCCCCAAGACCACTTGTGGCTGGGATTGAAGAACGTGTGGCTGTTCTCTCCAGGCCCATCCGGGCCCAGCTGCCCCGTGGCCCAGGAGGCTGATGTCTGACCGTGCCACAGAGACCCCCTTGGCCTTGGCTACCGGCAACCACCAGGAGGGAACCAGAGACTGGAGGAGAGAGGGGAGGGCATTTATCTCCTCCCCCAGCTCCCTCCGCCTGGGCCGGCCCCCAAAGGCGCCTGCATCACTCTTTGGCCGTGTCCACAGCTCCTGTTGGTCAACACCTCTCATGGCTTCCGGGGAAAACGTCCCCTCCTCCTGCCCCTCAGGCCCAGGGGTTGTTTTTTGGCCCCCTATAGCCTTCTCGGCTTTTCCCCATCCTGTCTGGGCTCCCTCCAGCCTGCCCCTGCTCTGTAATTAGCTCTTTGTGACATTCCCTTGGGGTAACACTTGGAGTGTGCCACCTTCTCCTGCTGATCCCAACTAATACAAATACACAACACTGCCTAGGTGACACCCCCTCCCAATCGACAAAAAGCCCCCTCCCCTGTCTCACCAGCACCCCATGAGATGTGGCAGTGGCGCCCGGCTCAGCGGCCCGGGCTCACCGTCTAACCATCTCACGCTGCCTCTCTCATGGGCGCCCTTCCAGAGAGAAGGCCTCCAAATCGATTCGGTGATTGATTAGCAGACCTCTGACCTCAAGCCCATTTCCAGCTGAGCTATTGACTGGCTCTGTGGGTTTGGGGGAAAAAATCCTGCCCTTTTTGTCATTTTCTTTCTCCTGCTGTTTAAAAAACAAAAGAAACTAATGCACAAAACTCCTTCCCAAAGAGGCTGGGGGTATGAACGACACAGATGTGGGTGGAAGTGGCTGTTCTGGGGAGAAGCCTCTCTCTCTCTCTCTCTCTCTCTCTCTCTCTCTCTCTCACACACACACACACACACACACACACGGCATGATGTTTTCTAAGAGTGTGTAAGCTAAGTATCTTTGACCTTCAAAATTTGAGCTCTTGTACCTCACTGCGAGGAATCCTCCTGGGGCGCAGGGAGCTCTGTGAGAGGCAGAGAGCTCCGCTCCAAGGGACAAGTCTGGGACTCGGAGATAAATCCTCCTTCCTCTGGGGGAGGGTCTGAGGAAAGGGCTCCAGGGGGCCTAGCAGGGAACAAAGGCTCAGGATGCCTCCGGGCGCCCCACAGACCCCGCGGCCTCCCGGAAGGCTCACTGTGGCCACTCCCCCCGTGGGCCCCTCGGCTGCAGGGGGACCCCTGACCCTTCAGGGCTGCTGTCCCCTCCCTGCCCTTCACCCCAGCCACCAACACCTGGGAGACACAGCCTCCCCCGAGAGGCCTCTCTGCTTCCCTTGCTCTTTATCTCGCTGGAGGGTCCTGGGTCTGCGGGGGGACTGGGTGACGGAGCCGGCTTTGGGGTCAGACGCAGTGGCCATTAAATGACCCGATGCCTTTCCCAGGTACAGCTCAGAAGAGTCACCCACAGGGTCTGGAAGTTCAATGTGACAGGTGCTCGGGGGTGTCAGATGAACCCTAGCCAGGGTTTACAGAATTTGGGGTGCTCTTGTTCAAAAGCAGGGAAAGCCTTTTTTCCTTTCTTTCTCTCTCTCTCTCTCTCTCTCCCCCACGCCATGGTGGTGCTTTTATTCATTATTTAAGGCCGCGCGCCCAGGGACGCTTGTGGCAGGGGCCACAGCTCACAGGTGCGGGGCACGAGGCCCGATCCCCGAGTCACCATCTGCAGAGAGCCCCGTCCCGACCTCCAAGGCTGTTTGCTGCACAAAAACACCAGTCACTGGTCAGCCAACCACTGTGGGAATCAGTGTGGCCGCCTCTCTAAACTTATGCATGGGTTACCCAGGACCCGCAATCCCACCCTGAAGTGTATGCCGAGAAGAACAGGGTGGGGGGCTCGGGCAGACACGCGCGCACCCACATCCACTGCAGCAAGGGCGGGCGCTGCCCACGTGCGCAGCCCCAGGTGACGGGAGACACGCAGGGGTTCCCCGCCCCCCAGTGGGATGTGCTCAGCCGTGAAAAGGAAAGAGGCCCTGTGCCCGCCTCAGTGTGGGGCACGCTTGAAAGCACCGCGCCGAGGGGAGAAAGTCAGGCGCCAAAGGACGGGCTGGCGTGTGATTCCACGTCTACGAAATATCTAGAACAGGCAAAGCCCGGACAGAAGGCAGATTAGAGGCTGCCAGGGGCGGGGCTGGGGTGGGGGCAGGGCAGCAGGGTGCCCCCTTTTAGGTTACAGGGCTTCTTTCTGGGGTGATGAAAGGGTTTGGGTGAAGAATGGTAGTGATGGTAACACAGTATCGTCAGTGTAATTAATGCCACTGAATTAGACACTCAAAAATGGTTAAAATGGCAATTAAATATTTTATATATATATAGAACCACAATTTTTTTTTAAAGTGCCTCTGCTCACAAGATCTGCAGACATGCAACAGACCCATGGAGATTTGACTCCCAATGAGGATATGGAAAGAAACTTTGAGGTCACTGGGAGACAGGTGCCTCTGTGGCCATCTTGAGTGCTGCGTAAACCCACATGGATCATGGATGCTATATAAGCACTAAGAAAAGACCGGCCAAACCCAGCCTGACTGTCCCCAGCGGTTCTGTCTGGGTATTCCCAAGCGTCTATAATAAACGAGTCCTATTTCATACCGACAAAAACAAATATACAAATAGTTATAATTGTACCTAAGAATACTTAGCTACTGCCCACTGTATGTTCACAAAATGCAAGCCCTGAGCTAAGCACTCTAACTGTATCACCTCATTTAATCCTCCAAAGACCCGAGGCAGGAGCTGCTTATTCTCCTTGCTCGGAGACAAGCAAGTGAAGCCTGGACCCTGAGCAATCGGGAGAGCCGAGGGTCTGAGCCCAGGCCGGGTAGCTGCAGACCCCACACTCAAAACCACTCTTCTGTATGCCTTGAATTCAGCCTCACAATTATAGGAGAAAGCTCTCTTACAAACAGCCTTTTTTATTTATAGATTTAATGATAAATCTAAAAAGAGAGAGATAGGAATTATTTTCTCTGTACCCAGAAAATTAAATGAATCTAAAACCAACCATAGTTGGGCATGAAGACCATATAAGAACATGCAAAAAGGAAAAGACAAAAAGTGAGATAATCTACACAAATGCTGCAAATTTGTAACTAAAAAACACACAACAAAAAGCATTGGGAACGAGATATATGAAGATGCCACTGGGTTTGCTTGAGGGGGCTGAACTCTTAGCGATTTTTTCTTTTCTTCATTTTCTATAACAGGGTATAGTTCTTTTATAATGAAAAGAGTTAGACAAATTTAGAAAGAGAAAACACAAATAAAACTCATTGTAGACTGCTGGGGCCAGCAGAGAACATCAAGTCCAATTTTACCTGAAGACTGTAAACCTGGCACAGAAGGGCCGAATCTGCCTGAAAAAGGTTTTGCTTGGCTGGATTAGTGTTTTGTTTATTTTTTAAAAAAAGGAAAAACCATTGTTTGGTTTCTGTGTCTATCAACTAGAGAGATTTCACAATAAATCGGATGTCTGCCTTCCTAGGGCCCAGCAATTCCGCTCCCTGTTTGAACTCGGCAGACGTGTTCACGTCGGCCACAGAAACGGTCAGAGCAATGCCCACAGCAGCTCGAGCCATCGTCGTCCCCACAACGCCCATCACAGCAGAATGCCCAAATAAATTCTCACCAGGGAATACTGCAAACCACACCCCAAACAGTAAGGATTTCACAGACGCAGTGAGAAAGGGAGGGAGAGAAGCTACCAGGTAAGCGCAGCTGCCCACAGAGGCCTGAGGCCCCCCAGGGAGACCGAGGGCTGGTGTTAGACCAGAACGGTACCCCCCTGCCAGGGCGGGAGGTCAAGGCAGTGCCTGAGAAGCAGGGCCTGGGGGCAGATGGCCCTGTTCTGCTTCCTGACGTGGATGCTGGTGACAGGGTGCGTTCAGTTTCTAAAAATATATCCATCTGTACCCTTTCTATTTTCTTAAACTTTTTATCTTGAAATAATTTCAAACTTACAGGACAGCTGCAAAAATAATACAAAAGTCATACAGAGAACTCCAACGTGCTCCCCTCCAGATACACCAATTTTAACGTTTGCCACAATTGCCATATCATCCAGCCAGCCAGCCAGCTAGCGATCCAGCGATCCAGCCATTATCTCTTTGTTTTGTAGACATTTGAGAGTAGGTTGTAGATGTAAACTCACACTTTCAATCTGAGCTCCTTTTCTGCATGAATGGTATGTTTTGCTTAAAAAATTATCAATGACAAAAGTGTGACAATCTTATTTAAAACGTCTAAATTTCTGGTTTCTTTTGAAAAATCAGAAACTCGACGAACGTTGAGCCCTCGGCCCCGCAAGCAAAGGAAGGGGGTCCCCTGAGCTCTGCCCTTTTCATTCCGACCACCTTCCTGTTTGCCAGCCCCGCCTGCCGCCCGCCCCCTTGCTCCCTGCCTGTCTTTGATTCTGCTTTCTGGGGGTCCTGGCTCCTCTCATTCTCGAGGTGGGGAAGCTGAGGTCAAAGAGGGGCAGCAGCTGGCCTGAGGCCACTGAGCTCGGCTGGTAGATCTGAGTCCGGTTCCAGGTTCCAGCCCCAGGCTGGCCGGCGTGCTGGGTCAGAGGGACAGGGGGAGGAGGATACGGCACCATCCAAGGCCAGGGCTGAATTCCCGCTTCTCCATTGCAGCTGGTTGGAGGTGCGGGGGCTCTCCTGTGCTTTCTCAAGCCCTGGAACCCAGAAGTTAGGATTTAGGGATGATTGTGATTACTGAATCATTACATAGATATTTCGTTTTGCCTTCCAGGATGTTAGGACAGAGGGAAATACCTGAGATGGATGGCTGCTGCCTTGATCTCTGATAATGATTGTCTAACGAGAACCTCTATCTCGTGATGGTAAAGGCCTTGGGACGGACCCTCATTTGTAACCCCTTGTCCTGTTTTTCAACTTTGGAGTCTTATGATTACTAAAGACAGACCCTAATGTGTTTTTTGTTTTAAATGAAGGGCCTTGAGTAAGCCTAGAACGAATCCATCCCGACTCCACAATTATCTTGCTAGACAGAACTGGGTCTAACCAAAAACGGCCATCTGACATGCGTAGTAGCATCAACTTTAACCCATACGTGACTTATATCATATTATAATACTAAAAATCACATCTATCATCATATTAAGGCCACCATTTTCCCCCCAGCACCTGGAACAATATCTGCACATGGTGGACACTTGAGTATTTGGCAAATGAATGAATGAGTTATACAGGTAGCTCAAGTGGCACCTCCTCTGTGAAGCCTGTCCTGACTGCCTCCTCCCTGGGCTGCAACTCTCAGACCCTTCTTACCATGGGGTTCTCTGTGCCATGGGAGTGGGAGTTCTCTGACGACAGTTCCTGCTTCTCAGGCGCTCAGGGTCTCGGGGAGGTGCGGGCTCAGCAAATACTCGAGGGCATGAATCAGCGGATGGAATAGCTAAAATGCTGGTAGCGCAGATGATCAGGCAGGGCGCCAGGAGGTGAGTGTTTCATCATAAACCCATGGGCGGGCCTCCCGCGCGGGCCTCCCGCTGTGGCCACAGGCCGCCTCATTTCCTACCTTCTCCCTCCCCCACCTCCTCTTTCCTGGCAATCCAACACACACACACACACACACACACACACACACACACACACACACACGCCTTAGGATGCGGACAGGAAAAAATAAAAAAACAAGGGCGAATCCACCTACCTCCTGGATTTCTCCAAGATTATTCCAGGTCTAAGTGTCGCCACTCTAAAGAGTCTACACACTCTTTCCTCTGCCAGAAACTCAAATTTCTGTACTTTAAAGTATCCACACGGGGTCAAACAACATCAGAACAAGATTCTTAAAAATAGATTAGGAAGGGGCATGCTGCTCCCTCCTGCTTAAAACAAGATTTTATTTGCCTCCTTGTTTTAAAAAAGCCAATCAGCGACTTTCTTTATTTGGGTCGATCTCCCTAATAAAATCTCAATAGCAGCTGCATACCTCAACCCTTTCCCTTTGCCACCATCCCTGGCTAATTGTCATCCCTGAATCATGCACTAAGTAAGAGTCTGAGACCCTGCAATTGAAATTATAGGAGTGGTAACAAAAGAGCAAATATTGTATGGCCTCGTTTGGGAAATACTTACAAGAAAAATTGGAGCCTAGACTATAAGCTCCTGTAGCAGTCACATTTAGTGTGGAGTTGTAATTGTTAGTTCAAGATTTTGAGAGGCTGTGCTGTATATGTATAACCTGGAATTTCCCTGGAACTTTGGGTGCCTGTGTGACACCTAAGAACCAGAGCAGGAATCCTGCAGCTCTGAAGGTTGGCATTCCCACCAACTACAACCATTAAAGAAATTGAAAAAGAGATCAGGCTTCAATTGGAGACAAGAATGAAGCCAATCTAGTCAGGTCTAAGGCAAATAAGAATACAGTGGTAAGGAGGGCATTGTCTGTATTTTAGAACTTCACCTACTCTATGAAACCAAAGGAAGACAGGTTTATTTTGTCCAAAACCTAAATTTTCTATAGTACATAATCTAACTCAATATGTCTGGATTTAAACAACCCAAATACACAGAGCTCAGAATGGGAATGAGGGCTTGTAATTTTGTATAGCTTAATATAATGCCCAGATATATCCCAGAGTATACTGAACAGATAATTAAAAAGTGTTGGCAAATACCTATCATAACCTGCCAATCCCCAACCAGGACAATTCCAGCCAATCCTAAAGAACACCTAGGACAATATATAAAATTCCACAAGGGTTCCAGGCACTAGAGTAACTTTCCAGAAACCTACAACCTCCAGATGGGTCCCTGGTTGCAGACAAGTCCTGAAACCTAGCCCAGCCTCTCCGGAACATCAGATAGTTCCATCTCCCTATCCCACATTAGTGACAAACCCTTCCAATATCAAAAATTTAGAATTGCCAAAGCCCAACAACCCCAAAGAGAGGTATGGAAAGATCAAAGGTGATGTGTGGAATTATACATAGAAGATAGGATTTAACAAATGAATATGAATGCTCAATCATTAAATTGATATCCCTTTTAGTCTCCAGTATTTTAGAGCAGCTAGAAGTAAAAACCTAAAACTGTGAAATTGTAACCCATGCCAAAGTCTAAAATATGTTCTACAACTAATTGTGGTGCTGTGCTTTGAAATTTATAGCTTTTTTGTATATACGCTATTGTTCACAAAAAAAAAGGAGGAAAAAACTGTGATGATAAAAAGTATTTAAGCCCTCTAGCCTCCTATATTCTGGAGCAGCTAGAAGGAAAAATATGAGAGGATCATATGGTAGCCCATGAGAAATTCTGGGATCTGTCCTGTAATCACTTGTTGAAGAGTTCTTTGAAACCTATTGCTTTTTTTTATTTCTTTGCTTTGTACATATGTTATACTATACAATAAAAAAAAAGTTAAGAAGTGTTGGCAATGTCCCTTAAGGGATGGGAGAGAAACTATGGAACTATTAAATTTTACTACCAGGAAAACCCCTGATACTGTCTGTGCCAGTCTGAATCTGTGGTGGACCCCAGAAAAGCCATGCCCTTTGATCCTCATTCAATATTGCTGGGTGGGAGCATTTTGATTGTTTCCATGAAGATGTGACCCACCCAATTGTGGGTGGTAACTTTTGATTAGATGATTTCCATGGAGGTGTGTCTCCACCCACTGAAGGTGGAGTTGCTTGCTGGAATCCTTTAAAAAAGGAAACCTTTTGGAGAGAGTCCCTTTTGGCAGAGCCACATGAAAGCCAGCAGATGCCGCCATGTTCGCCATGCGCCCTTCCAGCTGAGAGAGACACGATGAATGTCGTCAGCCTTCTTGACCCAAGGTATCTTTCCCCAGATGCTTTAAATTGGACATTTCTATAGACTTGTTTTAATTGGGACATTTTCTCGGCCTTAGAACTGTAAACCAGCATCTGATTAAATTCCCCTTTTTAAAAGCCATTCCGTTTCTGGTATATTGCATTCTGGCAGCTAGCAAACTAGAACATTGTCTCAAACATAAGGAACTCCCAAATCACCAGGCCAAACCCTTGATCTTGAGGCTTGTTCTTGTGAAGCTTATTTACGTAGTGGAAAAGCTAAGCCTACCTATAGTATGCTTACTTCTGGAGGACCTCTTTTGTTACTCAGATGTGGCCTCTCTCTCTCTAAGCCCACCTCTGCAAGTGAAATCATTGCCCTTCCCCCTACATGGGACATAACATCCATGGGTGAAAGAGTCTCTGGCAATGTGGGATATGACTCCCAGGGCCTGAGCCTGGCCCTGGCATGGGGGAATCAACAATGCCTTCCTGACCAAAAAGGGGAAAATAAATTCAACAAATGTGTCAGTGGCTAAGAGAGTTCAAACAGAGTCAAGAGGCTACTCTAATGCATGCTTCAGCTGGATATTGCTACTTATCATAGTTTGCCAACCCCCAATCAAAACCATCCCTGACAAACCCTAAAGAACACTTGGGCTCTATCTGAAATTCTACAAAAGTTCCATGCACTCAGATTACTTTCCAGAAACCTACAACCTCCAGATGGGTTCTTAGGCCAGATAAGTCCTGAAACCCAGAGGGTCCAGGCTTTCCAGAACATCAACTAGTTCCATCTCCCTACCCTATATTATCAACAGCCGTTTCCAACATGAAAAAGTTAGAATGGGCATAGCCCAAATACCCCTGAAGATTGGGAGAAGGATCAAAGGAGAAGGTGGAGTTATAACAGAGAAGACAGGATTTAACAAAGGAGTATGACTGCTGAATCATTATATTGATATTTCTTTTCATTTCCAGGGTCTTGGAGCAGCTAGAAGGAAAAACATAAAATTGTGGAACTGTAACCCATACCAAACTCTGAAACCTGTTCTATGACTAATTGTTGAGGTATGCTTTGAAATGTATTGCTTTTTTGTATATATGCTATTTTCACAATAAAAAAAAAAAGAAGAAACAATAGGAGTGGTTAGGCAGAGAAGACCGCCCACGTCTGGCCGGGGTTCCAAGGGGTGGCACTCAGACGGAATTAGGGGAACCCCATCGTGGCCTGCTGTGTGGCCTTGGATAAGATTCTCCTTGTCTCTGGGCTGAACCCAGAGGAGGGCAGGCCTCTCCAGCCAGCTCCCTCCTGGACACTTGCAACCCTGGCCCCTAACTCACAAGCCGCCTGGAGGGCAAAAGGGCAAAGAAGAAATGGCTGTGCCTGGGGGTCTGCCCTCCCTCAGCACCTCTCTGTGTGGCCTCCAATTGTTTCCAGAGGAGCTGCCCCTGGGCCTCCAGAAACAGTGTTGGGTCCCCCTGGAGTGTTGGTTTCTAAAAAAGGTAAACTAATCCCAAACATTTAAAATGAAGAGATTTCACATAAAATTCAGATTTCTGATA
>PVIY010047660.1:0-17710 GCA_004026745.1 Myrmecophaga tridactyla | reverse complement strand
CTGTCTACATAAGTTATATTAGGAAATGCACTAGTCAAACTATAAATTTTGTACCAAATCAACATTTTTTGCTTTAGTCTCACATATAAGGTAAAATTTTAAAACATTAAATACCATCTATTTTCAGCACCCTGCAGTAATGACATTCTTTGTTCTTCCTCACGCAAAAACATTTTTTTAAATTTGTACATTTAGTCACTATCATTATATGCTCTAAACATTTATAGATTATACCATCTCAATCTTTATCATCTATATCTTTCTTTCTGATTTCACTTGTGCCCCCAGCCCACCTCCCTCTATCATTCTCACATTCAGTTTCATTCAGCATTTTAAAATAATTGTATTATAGCTAGGTAGTATTGTGCTGCCTATTTCTGAGTTTTTACATTCAGTCCTTTTGCACAATCTGTATCCCTTGAGCTCTAATTATTCATTATCTTACCCTATTTCTACCTCCTGATGGCCTCTGTTACCAATGAAATTCTCCAAGTTTATTCACTAATGCCAGTTCATATCAGTGAGACCATACAGTATTTGTCCTTTTGTTTCTGGCTAATCTCACTCAGCATAATGTCCTTAAGGTCCATCCATGATGTTACATACTTCATAAATTTATTCTGTCTTACAGCTGCATAATATTCCATCATATGTATATACCACAGCTTGTTTAGCCACTTGTCTGTTGATGGAGATTTTGGCGGTTTCCATCTCTTCACAATTGTAAATAATGTTGCTATAAACATTGGTGTGCAAATGTCCATTTGTGTCCTTGCCCTCATGTCCTCTGAGTAGATACCTAGCAATGGTGTGGCCATGTCATATCGCAATTCTATACTTAAGTTTTTGAGGAACCACCAAATTGCCTTCCACAGTGGTTGTACCATTTGACATTCCCACCAACAGTGGATAAGTGTGCCTCTTTCTCCACACACTCTCCAGTATTTGCCATTTTCTGTTTTATTGATAATGGCCATTCTGGTGGATGTAAGATGATATCTCATTGTGGTTTTGATTTGCATTTCTCTAATACTCAGGGAAGTTGAGCATCTTTTAATGTACCTTTTGGCCATTTGCAGTTCCTCTTTTGAGAAGTGTCTGTTTAAGTCTTTTGCCCATTTTGTAATTGGGTTGGCTGTCTTTCTGTTGTTGAATTGAACAATCTCTTTATAAATTCTGGATACTAGAACTTTATCTGATATGCCATTTCCAAATATTGTCTCCCATTGGGTAGGCTGTGTTTTTACTTTCTTTTTCTTTTTTTTTTAACATGGGCAGGCACCAGGAATTGAACCCGGGTCCTTGGGCATGGCAGGCAAGCATTCTTACCTGCTGAGCCACCGTGGCCTGCCCTGTTTTTACTTTCTTGATGAAGTTCTTTGATGTGCAGAAGTGTTTAGTTTTGAGGAGTTCCCATTTATTTATTTCTTCAGTGCTCTTGCTTTGTGTGTAAGGTCTATAAAACTGCCTCCAAGTATAAGTTTTATAAGATATTTCCCTACATTTTCTGCTAACTGTTTTATGGTCTTAGACCTGATGTTTAGATCTTTGATCCATTTTGAGTTAACTTTTGTATAGGGTGTGAGATATGGGTCTTCTTCCATACTTTTGCATATGGATATCCAGTTCTTTAGGCACCACTTATTGAAGAGACTGTTCCATCCCAGGTGAGTTGGCTTGACTGCCTTATCAAAGATCAATTGTCCATAGATGAGAGGGTCTGTATCTGAACACTCTACTGGGTTGCATTGGTCAATATATCTATCTTTATGCTAATACCATCCTGTTTTGACCACTGTAGCTTCATAATATGCCTTAAAGTCAGGTAGCATGAGACCTCCGGCTTCATTTTTTTTCCCTCCATATACTTTAGGCAATTTGGGGCACCCTGCCCTTCCAGATAAATTTGGTTATTGGTTTTTCTATTTCTGAAAAGTAAGTTGTTGGGATTTTGATTGGTATTGCATTGAATCTGTAAATCAATTTAGGTAGAATTAACATCTTAACTATATTTAGTCTTCCAATCCATGAACACGGTATGCCCTTTGATCTATTTAGGAGTTCTGTGATTTCTTTTAACAATTTCTTGTAGTTTTCTTTGTATAGGTCTTTTGTCTCTTTAGTTAAATTTATTCCTAAATATCTTATTCTTTTGGTTGCAGTTATAAATGGAATTCATTTCTTGATTTCCCCCTCAGATTGTTCATTACTAGTGTATAGAAACACTACAGATTTTTGAGTGTTGATCTTGTAACCTGCCACCTTGTTGTACTCGTTTATTAGCTCTAGTAGTTTTGCTGTGGATTTTTCAGGGTTTCTGATATGTAGTATCATATCATCTGCAAACAGTGAGAGTTTTACTTCTTCCTTTCCAATTTTGATGTCTTGTATTTCTTTTTCTTCTCTAATTGCTCTGTCTAGAACTTCCAACATTCAACAATGTTGAATAACAGTAGTGATAGTGGATATCCTTGTCTTGTTCCTGATCTTAAGGGGAAAGTTTTCAATTGTTCCCCATTGAGGATGATATTAGCTGTGGGTTTTTCATATATTCCCTTTATCATTTTAAGGAACTTCCCTTCTATTCCTATCCTTTGAAGTGTTTTCAACAGGAAAGGATGTTGAATTTTGTCAAATGCCTTCTCTACATCAATCGAGATGATCATGTGATTTTTCTGCTTTGATGTGTTAATATGGTGTATTACATTAATTAATTTTCTTATGTTGAACCTTCCTTGCATACCTGGGATGAATCCTACTTGGTCATGATGTATAATTCTTTTAATGTGTTGCTGGATTTGATTTGCTAGAATTTTGTTGAGGATTTTTGCATCGATATTTATCAGAGAGATTGTTCTGTAGTTATCTTTTTTGTAATATCTTTGTCTGGCTCTGGTATGAGGGTGATGTTGGCTTCATAGAATGAGTTAGGTAGCTTTCCCTCCTCTTCAATTTTTTTGAAGAGTTTGAGCGGGATTGGTACTAATTCTTTCTGGAATGTTTGGTAGAATTCATATGTGAAGCCATCTGGTCGTGGGCTTTTCTTTTTGGGGAGCTTCTTAATGACTGATTCAATTTCTTTACTTGTGATTGCTTTGTTGAGGTTGTCTATTTCTTCTCGAGTCAAAGTTGGTTGTTCATGCCTTTCTAGGAAGTTGTCCATTTCACCCACATTGCTGTGTTTATTAGCATAAAGTTGTTCATAATATCCTGTTATTAATTCCTTTATTTCGGTGGGGTCAGTGGTTGTCTCCTCTTCCTTTTCTGATTTTATTTATTTGCATCCTTTTTCTTCTTCTTTTTGTCAATCTTCCTAAATGTCCATCAATCTTATTGATTTTCTCATAGAACCAGCTTCTGGTTTTATTGATTTTCTCAATTGTTTTCATGTTCTCAATTTCATTTATTTCTGGTCTAATCTTCATTATTTCTTTCCTTTTGCTTGCTTTGGGGTTTGTTTGCTGTTCTTTCTCCAGTTCTTCCAAGTGGACAATTAATTCCTCAATTTTTGCCCTTTCTTCTTTTTTGATATAGGCATTTAGGGCAACAAATTTCCCTCTTAGCATTGCCTTTGCTGCATCCCATAAGTTTTGATATGCTGTGTTTTCATTTCCATTTGCTTCGAGAAATTTACTGATTTCTCTTGTAATTTCTTCCCTGACCCACTGGTTGTTTAAGAAAGTGTTGTTGAGCCTCCACATATTTGTAAATTTTCTGGTGCTCTTCCTATTATTGATTTCCAACTTCATTCCCTTATGATCTGAGAAAGTGTTTTGTATGACTTCAACCTTTTTAAATTTATTGAGACTTCCTTTGTGACCTAGCATATGGTCTATCTTTGAGAATGATCCATGAGCAGTTGAGAAAAAGGTGTATCCTGCTGTTGTGGGCTGTAATGTTCTATATATGTCTGTTAAGTCTAGCTCATTTTTTGTAATATTCAAATTTTCTGTTTCTTTATTGATCTTCTGTCTAGATGTTCTGTCCATTGATGAGAGTGGGGAATTGAAGTCTCCAACTATTATGGTAGATGTGTCTATTTCTCTTTTCAGTGTTTGCTTCATGTATTTTGGAGCATTCTGGCTTGCTGCATAAATATTTATGATTGTTATGTCTTCTTGTCACATTGTTCCTTTTATTAATACATAGTGTCCTTCTTTGGCTCTTTTAACTGTTTTACAATTGAAGCCTTATTTGTTGGATATTAGTATAGCTACTCCTGCTCTTTTTTGATTGTTATTTGCATGAAATATCTTTTCCCAACCTTTCACTTTCAACCTATATTTATCTTTGGGTCTAAGGTGTGTTTTCTGTAGACAGCATATAGAAGGATCCTGTTTTTTAATCCATTCTGCCAGTCTATGTCTTTTGATTGGGGAGTTCAATCCATTAACATTTAGTGTTATTACTGTATGGGTAGTACTTTCTTCTACAATTTTGCCTTTTGGATTTTATATGTCATATCTAATTTTCCTTCTTTTTACCTTTACTCTTAGTCTTCCTTTCTACACTCTTCCCCACACCTCTCTCTTCACAAATTCTCTCAAGGATTTTTTGTCTGAAAATGTTTTAATTTCTCCCTCATTTTTGAAGGTCGATTTTGCTGGATATAGAATTCTTCATTGGCAGTTTTTCTCTTTTAGTAATTTAAATATATCATCCCACTGTCTTCTCGCCTCCATGGTTTCTGCTGAGAAATCTATGCATAGTCTTATTGGGTTTCCCTTGTATGTGATGCATTGCTTTTCTCTTGACGCTTTCAATATCCTCTCTTTCTCTTTGACCTCTGACATTCTGTTTAATAAGTGTCTTGGAGTACATCTATTTGTATTTATTCTCTTTGGTGTATGCTGCACTTCTTGGATCTATAATTTTAAGTATTCCATATGAGTTGGGAAATTTTCAGTGATAATTTCTTCCATTAGTTTTTCTCTTCCTTTTCCCTCCTCTTCTCCTTCTGGGACACCCACAACACATATATTCATGCACTTCATATTGTCATTGGATTCCCTGAGTCCCTGCTCATATTTTTCCATACTTTCCCTATGGTTTCTGTTCTTGGATTTCAGTTGTTCCGTTCTCCAGTTCATTGATCCTATCCTCTGCTTTTTGAAATCTACCATTGTAGATTTCATCTTTTCTACTGTGCCTTTCATTCCCATAAGTTTTGTGATTTGTTTTTTTCAGATTTTCCATTTCTTCTTTTTGTTCATTCCTTGCCTTCTTCATATCCTCCCTCAATTCATTGATTTGGTTTTTGATGACGTTTTCCATGTCTGTTCATATATTCTAAATTAATTGTTTCAGCTCCTATATCTCAGTTGAATTGTTGGTTTGTTCCTTTGACTGGGCCATATCTTCAATTTTCCTGATGTGATTTGTTATTTTTTGCTGGTGTCTATACATTTAATTACCTTAACTAGTTTATTCTGGAGATTGCTTTCACTTCTTTTACATAGGGTTTTCTTGCTGGATGAATTTGTTGTCTGTTTGTTCTTTGACATTCAGTTCAGCTTTTTCTGGACCTCTAGGTTATGTTCAACAGAGGAGAATTTTTCTGTTCTTGTTTTCTTGTTTCTTGCCCTGCTTGTATGGTGCCTTGCCCACCCCACCCTTAGGAGGTTCTATGTAGGTATTATAAACCCCAGCTGGGTTTTCCAGACCAAACTGGTGTCCTATCAGGGGGAAGGAGTCACCTGTGTCAGTTTTCCCTGAGGTTGAGACCCAGCAGGTTCAAAGACTTTCCTGTGAAGTCTCTGGACTGTGTTTTTCTTATCCTGCCCAGTATGTGGCACTTGTCTGCCTGCAGGTCCCACCACATAAGATGATGTGGTACCTTTAACTTTGGCAGACTCTCCCTGCTGGGGGCATTGTGGAGACTGAGGAGAGGTTGTAGGCTGGTTTTAATGGTTCAAATTACCAAGCCCTGGTGTCTGAATTCCTTGAGGGATGAATTCCACCTGAGTTGGGTTTCACCCCTCACCTGGGGAAGGCACAGGCTCCAGACAAGCCCTGAAATGTGCTTGTTTCTGCCTATGACTGAAGCAGTTGCAGCCTGTGAAGTCTTGCTGCTGAATCCAGAGGCTGTCAAGCCTTTGTAGAAACACAGCCACAAAAACCTCTGTTTCCTTTTTTTTTTCCATCAGCCCTGCCCCCTTGACCCCAGGGCAAAAATGAGTGACCTCTGATTTGACCAGGTTCACCTGAGCTCGGGGCCTATTTTTAGTAGTCAGAATTTGTTAATTAATGCCACAATTGACGTTTGGTTGGGCTCAGCCTCTGCTGCTGTTAAGTTCTCTTTCCTTTCCCCTCTGGGAAGTAGCCTGTGGGGGAGGGGAACTGGCTGCCATGGCTTGGGAACTCACGGTTCTGGGGGGGCTCACAGCCAGTCCAGCTGTTCCAGCCTGGGGTACGCTGTGTTCCAATCACTGATGTGGCCTCAGGAACTGTTCTGTACTGTTCCTGGTTATTTAGTAGTTGTTCTGGAGAATGAACTAAAATGTGCACATTCCTAAGCCTCCATCTTGGCCCCTCCTCTGATTTCAATCTTTTTAAATTCATTGAGACTTGCTTTGTGACCCAGCATATGGTCTATCCTTGAGAATGTTCCATGACCACTTGAGAAAAAGGTGTATCCTGCTGTTGTGGGGTGTAATGTTCTATAAATGCCTGTTAAGTCTAGCTCATTTATTGTATTATTCAAATTCTCTGTTTCTTTATGGATACTCTGTCTAGATGTTCTGTCCATTGATGAGAGTGGAGAATTGAAGTCTCCAACTATTATGGTAGATGTGTCTATTTCTCTTTTCAGTGTTTGCCTCATATATTTTGAAGCACTCTGGCTCAGTACATAAATATTTAAGATTGTTATGTCTTCTTGTTAAATATCTTTTCTGAACTTTCACTTTCAACCTATATTTATCTTTGAGTCTAAGATGCATTTCCTGTAGACAGCATATAGATTGGTCTTGTTTGTTAATCCATTCTTCCAGTCTGTGTCTTTTGATTAGAAATTTTAGTCCATTAACATTTAGTGTTATTATTGTAAAGGCAGTAGTTTCTTCTACCATTTAGCGTTTTCTTGATTTTATGTGCCATATCTAATTTTTCTTCTTTTTACCTTTATTGATCCTTCTGCATTTCAGGACTTATCTGGTCCAAGGACCCATCTGGAGTTTATAGGTTTTTGAAAGTGACCCTAGTGCATTGAACCTTCATATATATATATGAATGCCCTAGGTATTCTTTAGGATTGGCAGGAATAGTTTTGGTTGTGGTTTGGCAAGTTGCAATAAATAACAATGCCTACAGAAGTAGGTGTAAGAGTGACCTCCAGTGTAGTCTCTCATCTCCATTTGAACTCTCTTATTTGTTTCATTCCTTTTCCCACTTTTTGTCAGGATGGCATTGATGATCCCACAGTTCCAGTGCCAGGCTCATCCTTGAGTGTCATCTCCCATGCTGCCAGGGAGACTTTCATCTCTAGATGTTATGTACCATGTAAGGGTGATGGCAATGGTTTCAGTTGTAGAGTTGGTCTTAGAGAATAAAAGTCCACATCTGAGCAATAAAAGAGGTTCTCTGGGTGTGACTCTTAGTCATACCTACAGGTCAGCTAATCTTCTCTGCTACATACATAAGCTTCTCAAGAGCACACCTCAAGGTCAAGGGCTTGGCTTATTGATTTGGGTGTTCCTAAGTTTGGTATGGTACCCAGGGTTTCCCCCGTGGTAAAGTTTAATAGTTTCATAATTTTTCTCCCATTCCTCAAGGGCATTCTCAATATTTTTTATTATCTCCTTAATACACTCTGGGATGTATCCAAGCATTACATTAAGATATACAGGATTAAAGGCTCTCATTCTTATTCTGGATATTCTGATATACCTTGGTCCTATACAGATCAGCTTCTTGCATATCTGTACTTAAATTCTCATTACTTTTTCAACTTTTTAAACAGTTCCTGCCTGGGGTACTGCTGACTTTCATAACTTCAGAGCTCTAACTCTGAATTTCAAATGTCATATAAATACCCAAATTTTCTGGGAATGACCATGATATATACAAACAGCTCAGTATCTCAGAATTTAAACCTCCTTAGTATGTGTGACTTCTGTAAGAGCTTGCAATCTAGGACCCTTTACAATAGGACCCAACCTGATAACCCACGTTTTTCACTTTAGTGCACTGAATTTTTATATTATAGTCTATTTGATTAAGGCATGATAATATTTGCATTTTTGTTTCTGACATTTCATTCAACATAAAGTCCTTAAGGATCATTCACATAGTTGCATTCCTCACATACCCCTCCTGCATATCCCTGACTTGTTGACATTTTGTTTTGGCTTAATGTCTTTGGCATGATCAGTACGCTACTGACAGTGAATAGGTACCTCTCTTTATCTGCATTTTCTCTAGCACTTCTTTCTCTCTGTTCATTTTTAAATAGTTTTATTCACAACCCAATTTTAAAATATGCAGAAGATGTAAACAGATACTATTCAGAAGAGGAAAAACAAATCACTAAAAAGCACATGAAAAGATACTCAATTTCACTGGCTATTAGGAAAATGTAAATCAAAATTCTAATGAGATAACAGCTCACACCCGTTAGAATGATCCTTATCAAAAAAACAGAAAATGAGAAGTGTTGGAGTTGATTAAGATAAAGAGGCACAGTTAGCCTCTGTTGGTGGGAATATGATATGGTGCAACTGCTCTGGACCACAATTTGGTGGTTCCTCAGGAAACTGAGTATAGAATTGCCATATGATCCAGCAATCCCACTACTAATTATACTTTGGCAGAAATGAAGGAAAGGACAGAATGGACATTTACACACTGGTGTTTATAGGAGCATTACTTATGATTGCCAAGAGATGAAAGCAACCCAAATGTCCATCCATGGATGAGCTGCTAAATGAACTGTGGTATATACATGTGATAGAATATTTCACAGCTGTAAGACAGAATAAAGTCATGAATTATGGAACAACGTAGATGATACTTGAGAACATTATGTTGAGGGAAATTCTAGACAGAAGAGGATAAATACTGTATGGTCTCACTAATATGAACTAACATTAAAGAGTGGACTTTAAGAGTTAAAGTTAAGAACACAAGTTATTAGGAGATATGAAGAGTGTAGAGATTGGGCACTTTGTGCTATAGCAATAAATACTATGTAACAAGGCTGACTGTAAAAATTCAGAAATGAGTAGCACAATATTATCTGGTGGAAGTACAATAGTATAAGTACACTGAAAGAAGCTGAAAGTGAGTATAGTTGAGGAAGAAGGGCTGGAGACATGTAAGTCACCAGGATGGAAGATAGAGGATAAAGACTGAGAGGGTAGAATTTAAGAATGCTTAGAGTGGACAATGATGATGATTAAACGTACAAATATAAAAACGTTTATGCATGGGGGAGAACAATTGAATGTTAACATTGCAAGGTGTTGATAATCGGATATTATACAGGGAAAAATACAATCAGTGTAAAACAGGGTCTATAGTCAACAATAATATGCTTCTACTTATTGTACCAATGGCATTAAGCCAAACCAAAATGTCAACAAGTCAGGGATATACATGAAGGACATGGTGGTGAAGGCATAGCTATTTACTTAGGTTGGAGTGTGATTTGCAAATAAGTCTCGAAAAATTAACAGAGAGAAACAAGTGCTAGAGAAAATGTGGAGAAAGAGATGTACCTATTCACTGTTGTTAGGGAAACTGAGAGGCACAGCACCTGTAGAGGGCAGTGTGGTGATTTCACAGGAGGCTAGGTGTGGGAATGCCATATGATCCTGTAACCCCATTGCTAGATATATAATTGGAGGAACTGAGTGGGGACAAGAATGGACATTTGCACCCTGGTGTTTAGGGCAGCAGTGCTCATGATTCACAATGGATGGAAGTAGCCTAAGGTACAATGATAGGAATAGAAGGGGGAACTGTGGTGTGTACTTTCAATGGACTACTGAGTGGCTGCAAGAAAGAAAGAAGTTGTGAGGTATGCAATTATGTAAATGAAGCTTGAAGACAGTATGTTGATGAAATATTAGAAACAAAAAGACAAATATTATCAAATATACCATATGGACTGATTATAATATGCAAACTCAGAAAACTGAAGTCAGAGAATTGGTAATTAGATTGAGACCTATTGTAAAGGGTCTTAGATTGTAAGCTCTTACATCAGTCACATCTATTCTGTAGTTGTAACAGTTATTTCTAAATTTTGAGATACTGAGCTGTTTGTTTATGACCCGGTCATTCCCTGAAACTTTAGGTATTTATGTAACATCTGAGACTCAGAGTTAGAGTTCTGAAGCTATGAAAGTCAACATTACCCACATATAGTAACTGTTAAAAAGTGGCAAAAAGATCAGAATTCCACTAGAGATATGAATGAAGCTAATCTGGAATGGACTAAAGTAATTAGATTATAGGGTAAAAGGATAATATGGTCCATATTTTAAAATTTCAATTTCTGTGTGAAACCAAAGGAAGAGATTTTTATTTGGTACAAAATTTGATTTTGAGTAGTACATTATTTAATTTAGCTTGTATGGTAAGTTTATTTGAACACCATAATAACATGGCATCTTGCAAAGGGCAAGAGACTTTGTTGGGTTTTACAGGTTAATGTGATGCCTTGACATATTCCAGAGTAATTTGAGCAGTGAATAAAAAGGTATTTGCAAATTCCTCTTGGGGGACTAGGAAGAAAGGAGGGGATATTCAACTTCCCCATTTGGGGAATTCCTGATATTTTCACAAGCAGTGGAGACAACCAATTCAATAGGCCAAGCCCTCAATTTTGGTGTTTCCCCCTATGAAACATATTCCTGCAAAGGAGTAGCTAAGGCTACATATAATTATGCCTAAGAATATTCCCAGAGAACCTGTTTTGTTGCTCGCATATGTTCTCTCCCTCTCTAACCCAATTCAGCAGATGAACTCACTACCCTTCCCCCTACATGGAAAATGACTCCTGGGCATATAAATCTCCCTGGAAAAGTGGTACAGGACTCCTTGTATGAGCTGGGCCCCAGTATCTTGGTATTGAGAAAGACTTCTTGACCAAAATGGGGAAGAAAGAAATGAGACAAAATAAATTTTCAATGGCTGAAAGATTATAAGCAGAGTCAAGTGTTTATCCTTGAGGTTATTCTTATGCATTATGTACATATCCCATTTTAGTTTATGGTGCATTAGAGTGGCTAGAGAGAAGTGCCTGGAACTGTTGAACTGTGTACCAGTAGCTATGATTCTTGAAGATGACTGTATATCCATATAGCTTTTATGCTGGGATCATTTTTTGTGAAAACCTTGTATCTGATGCTCCTTTTATCCAGGATATGGGCAGATGAGTAATAAAACTAGAATAAATAAATAAATAAATAGATAAATAAATAAATAAATACTATGGGGTATAAGGGGTAAAAAAAATTGGGTAGACTGAAATACTACCCAATGTTAATGAGAAGGAGTGGTAAGGATTATGGGATGTATGAGTTTTCTCTTTTTATTTCTTTTTCTGGAGTGATGCAGTAATTTTTGATATGATCATTGTGATGAATACACCACTGTATGATGATACTGTGAGCTACTGATTACACATGGTGGGTAGACTATATGTGCATGAAGATTTTTCAATAAAAATATTAAAAAAACAGAAAAGTACAGTAGTTGAAGAGGTTTTGGAGAAATAAGAACATACTTCCCTCCTGGGAGGAATAGAAAACCGTGCAGTTTCTGTGCAAGACAGTTTGGTAGTTCCTCAGGAAAATAAGTATAGAATTACCATAGTATCTGACAATCCTACTTCTAGGCATCAAAACTGAAAACATTAACAGACATTTATACAATGATGACCATAGCAGCCAAAAGATGGAACCAACCCAAGTGCCCATCAACTGGTCAATGGATAATCAAAATGTGATATGTGTGTGTATGTATATATATGATGTAATATTATTCAGCTGTAAGAAAGAATGAAGTCCTGGTACATGTGACAAGACGGATGAGCCTTGAGGCATTATGCTGAGTGAAATAAGCCATATACAAAAGGATAAATATTGGACTGTCTCACTAATATGATCTAAGTATAATAAGCAAATTCTTAGAGTTAAAATCTAGAATATAGGTAAGAAGAGACAGAATGAGGGTAAAGATAGGGGAGCTGACACTAATTTTTGCAGAAGTTTTAGTTAGGTTATTGTAAATGTTTGGAGATGGATAGAGCTGATGTTAGCACATTGTTGTAAGTGTAATTAATAACACTGAATTATGTATGTAACTATGGTTGAAAGGGTAAATTTAGGGTCTAGTAGGAAAGCCAGAGGATAAAACAAAGAAATGTATAACATAGTGAACCTTGTTGTGGTTGCTGACTGGGGTTAATAGTAAAAATATAAGAATTTTCTTTCATGAACTAGAACAAATTACATTACTATTACAAAGTGTTAACAATAATGTAGTATATGGGGAAATATACACCTAATGCAAACTATGGACTATAGTTAAATGTAATAATTTCATTTTCTTTAACTGGTTGTAACAAAGGTACCACACCAATTCTAAGTGTTAGTAATAAGGAGGTATAAATGGTATGGGCATTTTCTTTTTGTACTAAAGAAATTGTTCTAAAATTGATTGTGGTGATGAATGCCCAACTCTGTGACTCTAGTGCAAGCCAGGGATTTTACACTTTGGATGGAGTGTAGGGTATATGACTATATATCCCATAAAACAGCTTTAAAGATCTATTTTGCATTAATTGCTTTAATTAAAGCAAATAACTCAATTTGGCCTCCAGGTATATTTGGGTATTCAAATTCCTTTCTTTACCTAAACTCAATTTTACAATACTTGAACTGATGGGAATATTTGCCTAATGTGAACCTATAAAACACTAAATAGCAAATATCAGAATTTCATACCTACAACACATTTCCCTAACAATCCCCAAATGGGCTTCAAAAATTCATAATGTGTTTGGATAACCGAGCAACTCATGTAGATTTGGATTTCAAAAAACCTGCAGCTAAGTTTGAAGAGAAATTTGCTTTATAGACTCTACTTCATTTTGAGGCCAGTCTAGGTATTCCACAATAAGAGATCCATGAACTCATCACTTTTCAAATGTTGATATTTCTAGAAATACAAACTAAATTCAGCAGTCATCTCCAGGTATACATTATCTTTGAAAATGCAAATTTCACTAAGATACATAATTTAACATTTCTGAGTATAGCATATGCATACATATCTGTTACTATTTATATGCATTTATATACAGCTGAGCTAATGGAGAATTCCACTTTCTGCATTCAAGAATGAAATAAGATCACTTCAAACTATCTTAGAAACCTAAACTCAATAAGAAGGATTATATCACTTTCTTATGGACAACAATGGATGGCATAGTATATTCAAGGGTTTGCTAGTGGAATGGAGGATGATGTAAAGGAAAGTTTAATGACTTCATAATGCAGTCTTATTTAATTTCATCATTGAATAAGAATTAAAAGGGAACCTTTTAAGAAAAATAAATATTTTTTTGTTTTAATTAAAATGTTAAATAAAAGAGAGCTTATGTCTTACATCATTATGAGCATGATTTATATAACATGCCCTTGCTATATTTCAAAACAAATGGAATTCATATTAATATCATTCTCAATTTGACATAGAAGCAAATCTCAAGTTTGATCTATAGTTTCTCTAAATATATTGACAAAATAATCTGTATAGGTGCAAATGTATGGACAAGAGTTTCAGAAATTAGCAAGGAATCTTACACCAAAATGAATAATAAATTAATATAATTCTGCATTTAAATCAGCATTGTTATGATTACTAGAGAATATTTAAATATTCATTTCTTTTGGAAATTATTCATGGGAAGGTGCACAATGACGAAATTATCACCAAGTTCAAAGTAGCATATACTTCTGAACTAAATACAACAAAGATAATAAATTCAATAAATTCACTAAAAACGCATGTGCATGACTAAATTTAAGAAGCCACTTACACTATTTAAGACTCACAGACAAGGTCTTTCATAAATGTCAGGGAACGGCATTACAGTAAAAGTGGTATTTCATAGTTTCAACATTTATTTTCTCTGATTTATTTTAAGTTAACACTCTGTACGATTCAAATACATCCAATTGCCTCACATCACAAATTCTCCAAAAGAATCTCACTGCTCTATCTTGCATTGGGTTCTCAGAGTAGAGTATGTGAGAACCACCATTTTGGAACACAAGTTATAAGTTATGGGCCAAAAAGGAAAACTCATCAAGGGAATGAATTTTTATTTATCTCTCTCTGTCCTAATCACTAAGAATAGAATTTATTCAAGCATAATTGGAATGTCTCAAAATTAATTAATTAATTAAAGCAAGAATCCCTGGTTGAAGCAATTCAAAAAGAAAATGTGCTTTATGTATTAATCCACTGACTGCATTTCCACTTATATACACTTAGTCATGAAATGCAGGTGTCTTCCATGCTTACATTTAAAAGTTCTGCCACTCCACAAGGACACTTTAAAGAAACCACAAAAGCTAGCTATATAGTACCTAAAGAAAATTTAAAAATCTCTCATGGGTTCAATTGATGCACACAAAAGTTTTATATCTGTGTTCACAAATTGCTGCATAATTAGGGTATTTAGTTAGATTTTAATTAGAATTGCAACCTAACTTCCAGATTCATTGTCTACATCAGTGGTTCTCAAGCTTTTTGTTCTCTGGTTTCCTCTTAAAATTATTGAAACCCTGGAGGTACAAGGATAGTTCAGTGGTAGAGTTGTCACCTGCCATGCAGGAGATCCAAATTTGATTCCCAGGCCAAACACTTCCCAAAGGAAAAAAAATCAACATATGGTGCCACAATAATGGGATCATCACAGGGAAAAAGAATGAAATGTGACCCCCACCATATGGCATACAAAAAATATTGAGACCATAAAAGAGCTTAGGTGTTGAGTATTCATTGATATATATATAGGATTAGAAATTAAAACATAAAATTTTAAGGTATTAATTCATTAAAATCAATACTAAACACATTGTCCAATACATATTTATGAAAAATATATTGTGCAAAAAGTAATGATAAGTGTGACATTACTCTGTTGTACAGCACTCATTAATGTCTGGCTTGACAGGTTTCATTTTGATTCTTGTATCTATCTCTGCATTCAATCTGTTGGATTGCCTCACTTTGCTTGAAGCATGGGGAAGAAATATGACCTCACAAATATTTTTATTTAGAATATGAAGGACCATTTTAAGATCTTGTTTCAGATTCATCTTTGATATTCCATCAAAACTCCCCAAGTGGCAGTTTCTTAAAAGCTGCTTTTAATGTGTAATCAGATACCACATTGATAGTTATGTCAATATCCATTAGTATATCTTGTGTTTTGAATAGATCTTTCACTATGCATTATTTTGTAATCTCATGAATTGTTCATTTGGAAAATATTGGTCTACTGAGTTATGCAGATCATCCAAATGTTAGCACATGTCATATACGGTATCAAAAAGTCACTTGCAAAACTTGGAACTGTATAACACAATAAGTCTTGGGATGGACAACAACTGTGATTAACAGTAGAAATATAAAAACTGTGTGTCTTCCATGAACTAAAGCAAATGTACAAAACTATTACAAGAAGTTAATAATAAGGTTGTATATGGGAAAAACACATTTATTGCAAACTATGGACTATAGTTAACAGTAATATCTTATGTTCTTTCATCAACAGTAACAAATATACCATACCAATCAAGGACAGGGGGAAAAGGAATATAAGATATTTCTCATTTTCTCTTTTTTAGAGCAATGAAAACTTTCTAAAATTGATTGTGTTGATCAATGCACATCTATAGCTTTGATACTGTGAGCCATTGATATACTTTGGATGGATTGTATGATGTGTAAATATATCTTATAAAATTGCATTTAAAAAGACACCTGCAAATGTAGAACTCAACCAGAAAACAAGCCAAGGGAATGTGGTAAGATGACAGTAATAAGCTCCAATAAGTTCATCCCCAGAACTAATATTGAACTGGCAGGAACTGTCCAAATAAACTATTTTGAAATTCAGAAGTCTGTTAGAGCATTGTGCAGCATCCAGAGAAGAACAGGAAGAAGGGACTGGTAAGTTGTAGTAAACACCAGTGAACTTCACCTGCTCTGAAATGCTTACCATCCTCCACACCCCAGATTCATGGCAGGCAGCAATGAGGTCCACAATCCCACATGTTGGTGAAACTAACTAGTGCCAAGATGGGATATGCAAATAGTTCCCCAAGATCCAGGGGTGTGTGGTCATATTTTTATCGTTACTTTTAATCAGCTACTTCAGATTTCTAGGGGCCCTACTCTGAGTGTGGCCATTATTCTAATTCCAATCCAGGGTAAAAGTAGCAAAGTCTTTACCTACTTTTCTTCAAAATTTGATAAAACAGTTGAAGGGTTGCATTTACTGAGCAAGTACCAAATCAAGAAAACACAGCTGCAAAAGCCATAGGAAAAGCTCCTGGAGTCCTTGATAGCCCTCCTCCCCCTACTCCTCAGAGCAATTTGGAGCAAACCTGTACTCTCATTGTGAGTACCTGGCCAAATTCCAGCTGGAAAAGACTGAACTAAGAAACTCCTCTCCAGATCACCCCCTTCTCACCAGAATTTCCCTTTCAGGAAAAGTAGTATGGAACAGCTAAAGCAGAATAAGAAACAATTAAGGCAAATAGCCTGGGGTAAAGGCTTATCTATTTAAATCCTAAAATAGAGCACCCACAAGAGGGAAGGTTCTGTTTTGATTAAAATGGACACTCAAATTCCAATTAACAGGGGAACTTCTAATGACACTAGCAAACACAAGCCCAGGAAAAGACACAGGCTAAGAAAAGACAGGGAGGACATTGAACTTTCCATTAGTCTTAGACTGATTTCCTTGATAGAAGAGCTGAATTCTGAAGGAGTGCAGCAGCCAACAAAAAGCCAATTGGAAAAGACATTGAAAGGTGTTTTTCTGCTTATGTTTGCTTGGTTGTGTTAGCTTCTGAAAGTCAAAAAAGTTTCTATCCTACTACTATCTGGATAAAACCCTCAAGGAATGGACAACTCATAGATGAAATCCCAGAGTTAACATTTTAAAATATTAAAATTTACACTGTGCAACAATAGATTACAAGACAAAGAAACAAGTTATGATGGCCCATCCAAAGAAAGAGGATAAAAATCCAGTAAACATCAATAAAGATACCCAGCCTGTGGATATAATGGACAAATTATGTAGAAAGGAATGCTCAATATGATGAGGGAAGTGAAGGAAAATACAGAGAAAGCTCTAAAGGATATCAGAAAAAGAATGAATAAAGGACATGAAAATCTCAATAAAGAGATAGAAATTTTAGAAGGAAACAAACAGAACAACTGGAGTTGAAAACCAAAATAACTGACATGCAAAATTCCAGGGAGGGTTTCAACAGCATATTGGAGCTGGAAGCAGAAACTGTCAGCAAGCTTGATGATAAGATACTTGAAATGGGTCAGTGTCATGGTTAGGGACACGTGTCAACTTGGCCAAGTTGTGGTACCTGTTTATCTGATTGGGCAAGCGCTGGTCTGTCTGTTGCAATGAGGACGTTTCATAGGATTAGGTCATGATCAC